>CAJQZJ010032058.1:2064463-2149483 GCA_907164525.1 Lophiomys imhausi | reverse complement strand
AAGAAGAAGAAGAAGAAGAAGAAGAAGAAGAAGAAGAAGAAGAAGAAATTGAAGATGATAGTCAATTTGGTCTTCATACCTTAGCCAATGGAGGGAGTATTTTTCTCATGGAATCTGTTTTCTGTTAGTGGAACACCCTACCCTAGCTGTGCTACCATGTTGGTCCCAGTAATAGAGGAATCTCTTGTCCCTCATTGTGACTGATGAACTGAGAGGATTGATATGTGGTGGGCGATCCCCTTATTCTAGGAGAAGGGAAAGAGGGAGAAGAAGATGAAGGTCATAAAGTGGGACAGAGAGGGGAGGTAGGAGGAGTCTATGACTGAGATATCTTGAACAAATAAATAAATGTTGAGAAAAAAAGAAATATTGAAATTCTGTGTCACAAATTTCTATAATGCCGATGGTAGTTTATTTTAAATACAGTGTGTAAAAGTTTTCAATACAAGCCAGCCTTTTCTTTCTTTTTTTTTTTATATATTTATTCAGTACTTCAGGTTACATCTCCATTTCAGTGTCCTCTTTCTGCCCCTCCCAGTCCCGCCCTCCCACCCTCTACCCACTATCCCTTCCATCCCACTCCTCTGGAATAGAGTGTCCCTACATAACAGTCCCCCACCCCATTTCAGCAGTCATATGAGGGCCAAGAGCCTCCTCATACATTGGGGGCCTACAAGGCAGCACCACTAGGGCAAAGTGTCTCACTGACAGGAAGAAAATTCTATGTTCATCCTCCCTTTGGTGCATTGGCTATAGTATAATTATCCTGTACTATATGGCTAAAAGTGAATATCCGACTATAAGTGAATAGATGCCATGTGCATCCTTCTGAGTCTGGGTTAGCTCACTCAGGATTTATGAAATTTATAGTCATAAATTTTACATGATTGTAAATTAAAAATGTTTAATCTGGCCTGGAGTTATGGTTCAGTGATTAAAAGCACTGGCTATTTGCTCTTTGCTCTTCTAAAGGACCTGGTTCCAATTCCTAGCCCCCAAATGAGAGCTCACAATTGTCTGTAACTCCAGTATGAGGGCATATGACACCCTCATTTACGTAGCATGCAGTACATAGCAGGCAGAACGTAAATGCAAATAAAAAATAAAAATAAAACTACAAAAACAATAACATTTATAAAATGTTTAATCTAAAACTTTAAGTGACAATCCAAGTCTACAGAAAGTATGGAAAATAAATAGAGGTATTATCCATGGTTATCCTAGTAAAATTCAAAAGATAATTCTACCACGTACATTTCTCCACTTTTACATATGTGTATAAATATACAAATGTGTTTTATGTAAAAATATATCAAATATGCTTTTCATAATTTTCTAATGAATTTGCTTAATCATAACTAATACTATTTTAGATTTCTTCCAATTTTTACTCGTATTATTAAACAATAATATATTTTTCTGCAGTTTGTATCATTGTTTTAATTATTTACTGGGAAGTTTTTCATAGACAGGGTTTGAATGGAATTGCTTCACAGCAATGAGAACACTGAAATATGGAAAAACATCCCTTTCCATTTATATTTGATCATATTGTGATGTATTGATATGTATGTAATATCATTTTATTTTTTATATTTATTGTTAGTTCTTTTATCTTTAGTATCAAATTATCTGCTTCTCAGAGACAGTCTTCATTTCATGATTAAGCAGAGCAACTAACATATCCCAGATTCTTAAGAATTTTAGTGAATGAAAATAGAACATAAAAGTTTATAAAATTTTTATCCCCAGTTTGTCTATTTGCATTTTATACAACAAATGATATTTGGTAAATGACTTGAACTAATACATATTGGTTAGATTACAAAGCATTAACAAGATTAATATTCAAATTGACTTTAACACCCATGGATTTGTGTTTGTAGTAAGTTAGGTATAAACTGTTTCTAACAAAGATAAATGCTGTTAATTGTTTTCTAGTTACTAATCACATTCTACTTTTAAGGAGTTATGGGTTGATAAACCATGTTGTTCATGCATTCATTTATATCCATCACAGGTTGAAGACTGGACTATATTTGCAAAGAGGGTTCTTGAAATTTTAATTGGTACTTCAGATGGGGTCATATGGACATAAAGTGGCATCATGAGAAGAAAAAATATACAAAGACAATCTCGGTGATGATCAACAAGTGACAACAGAGGCAGGGGATGCTAAAATATCTAACAAATCCCAAAAGTAAAGACATTCCAGGCCATATACGATCTTGCTGTCATGTTGGTGCCAGACCTCTAGCTTCCAGAAATGTGAGACAGTAACTGCCTGTAATTTTAATCTAACTTTGTGTACTACACTATGGGATCTTACAGAAACTGATACTGAAAGTTTTAACAAAGACTAAAATGGCTTGCATGCTTTCAGTGAAATAAGGATTTGTTGTTGTTGTTGTTGTTATTTTTTTAATTTAATTTAATTTTTCATTTTACATCCCAATCATAGGCCCTTCCTCTGGGACCTACCACCTTCTCAAACCCTTCTCTTCTTCTTCATAGAAAAAAGGGTCCCTTCCCTTGTCTCCCCCCAACCTTGTTTGGTCCCACCCCTTCATATTAAGTCACATCAGGTCCCAGCACTTCCTCTTCCATTGAAATTAGGCACCACAGCCCTGTGAGGGGAAATGATCAAAAAGCATGTCTTCTAGTCCTTACCAGAAACAGCCCCCACTCCACTTGTTAGGGGTCCACATGATGACCAACTTGCCCATCAATTACATATATGTAGGGGGCTTAGGTCCAGTTCATAGATGCCCTCTGAATAGTGGTGCAGACTCTGTGAGCTCCCATAGACCTAAGTTAGTTGACTCTGTTGGTATTCTTCTGGAGTTCTTGTCACCTGCTGGGCTTTTTAAACTTTCGCCAATTCTGCCACATGATCTCTCATGTTCTGTTTAATGTTTGGCAGTGAGCCTCATCTTCTGCTTGGATCCTCAGCTGCATGGTGGTTCTCAGAGGACAGTTAGGCTCTGTTCCTGTCCGTAATCATAGCAGAGTATCATTAATAATGATAGGGGTTGGCTCTCTCCATTGGGGTAGGTGTAAGGTTGGGTCCGTCATTGGTTGGGCATTCCTTCAATATCTTTATCCCTGTACATCTTATATACGGTGTAATTTTTGGGTTGAAGATTTTTTATGAGAAATACAGATATGTGACAGAACAAAAATATATGCAAGTAACACTTTTCAAGTAACCACCAACATCTTTTTAAGGATTAATGAAACAACCTTCTAATTTTATGACATTGCACAAAGTATGTATTACATCTATGGCCATAACCAACCCTGATGAAGTCTAGAGACCACTGGAACTGAAGAAAATGAGGATAAATACAGAGAAGTTTGAGTAATTAGGAATAACAGTATGATTTTAGTTCAACAATAAATATCTTGTAATTATGTTAGAGAACTTTCCACTAAAAATTAAGTACCTGAGATAATAAACTGATAGACTGAGGAGGTGTACTATTTTACACTTTGGAGATTTTGTTTCATGGTTAATTGCATATTTAATTTTAACATGTGAGGCACCATGGCACTTGATGTACACAGCAGAGCAAAACTGCTTGCCTCATGTCTAGAAACCAGAAAAAGAAAAGAAGGAAGATGGGATCCCATGATTGTCTTTCTTTATTAAAGAGGATTACTGTGCTTCATACAGGCCTAGGATTCAAACCTCTTTAGTTCTTTAATAACCAAGTGAAGCTACAATATTTTCCTAATGATTTATTTCGACAAATTTTTTTCTTGTAAATGTGCAGTGTTGCCTCAAGTTTTGCAACAAAACCATTGCATATTCTTTACTAAAGCAATTTTTAAAAGCTTATTATATTTCTTAGACTTTTTATATTGTTTTGATTTCACACAAAATCTATAATATGGTTGCCAGCAATCCACAAATTTCAGTGTGTCCTGACTGAGTCTGACCACATTTAATTGTATGTCACCATACTGAGAGGATATATTAATGTATTTTTAATACAACATCATTGTCAGTATGTATTAGTTCCAAAGGTTTGAACACAGAACTGAAAAGAAATATTTTATCATTATATCACTTACCTCAATCTCCTTATATATTAACTAATACCAACGTATGAGAAAATATCAATACTACATTATTTGTTCAAACAGATGATGAAATATGTCTCCCTTCATTGTGAAATTTTTCCTGTAGTTTACTCAAGGATCATGTGTTTTTCTAGCTCATGGAGAATATTATAAGCTTTTATATATTCTGTCATTTACTTGTTTAGAGGAACTAGACAAAGCTTCCCCATTCAAAACTCAAAATATCTACTTTTGTTATAAATAAGTAGTATTCTTTTTTATTTTACTGTTAATTCAAATGAACACTGTTTATTATAGCTATTTATATTAAAAAGATATTTGTTTTTATATATTAAAAATATATCATTTATTATTCTTAAATTAGACTTCGTTTCTATCCAATACCTAATAGTAATTGATAATAAACTGACATGAACCCTTACATTGCTTATAAGAAATGGAGAAGTCTAATATATAATGCAATTCTAATGCAAATTATCTCTCTTCAAAGCTATGTTTCTCATGAAAACAGCTTCATGCCACAATAAAGAAGTTTTGAGTTCTGTATAAAATATTTACTTTCATAAAAACAAAATTTATATTTACCTAAAAAGTCAAAAGAACTTGGACAATTTTTATGAGCTTAAAATTTCAGCTTTTTTACTTTATTTCTTTTTTTAATAATTTATTTTTTATTTCTTCAAGTTACATCTCAATCACAATCCCCTCCCTCCTCCCCCCTCCAGTCCCACCCTTCAACCCTCCTCCCCCTCAACCCCCCCATCCTCTTCCCTTCTTTTTTTTTTTTTTTTTTTTTTTAGTTTAAGGTATTTCTTTTTTTCCCCCAACAGCTCTCCCTTTCAATCCAAAAAATGGTTCTTTTTCTTATAACTATAAATACAATACAAAACAACAGAAATAAATAGGCCACAATTATAAGAGTGATATGGCTTAGCATACATTCCCAATGTCCAGTCCATATGTATTTGGCACCTGACTTTAACATTCTACTCTCTAACCATCTCCATGAGTTTAAAGTTCTATATCTAACTCAGCTTTCATACTAACTTGCCTCATAATTTTAAAAATATCTTCTTAGATCCAGAACACCCTCTTGATTCCTAAACAACTCAAAATTTAACTTTACTTTATTTCTTAATATAACATGCAAATGAAAATTTAAAATCAAACTTGTAGGCCACCAGTGATCAAACATTACGTTAACTAGAGGCATCAGTCTCATTGATAAACACAATAGTATCTTGATTGATCACAAAACAAAACAAAACAAAACAAAAGCACAGCTTTGTTTAATTCTGTGTCCTCTTTATTATTATGGATATTCAAAATTTTGTAATTTTTCAGTGTAGACATATCATGCATGTCATTTATTTAGAGGTAATTATCTATATTTCCCCCAATGTGTTTTTTAGAGTTTGTTATTTTGTTAATTGGGGTTTTTATTAGAGACATGCTGACTTCACAGAAAGAAATGTGATAGATAGTGTTTGGTTAGTTACTTCTGAAGCATACACTTCCTGCAGCATATTGTTGGATCTGCGTCAATGTACTGTCTGACAGGAGGGAGTGTGCTAGTGGAGAGTTGGAACAGATCCCTTAGCATAGTGGCAGAATTTGTAACACCAGCACCTATTTTTGTGATGCTTTTGTCATGTATGTATGTTTCATGTGCTTCTTGAGCATGTAAACATGATTGCTGAGCTGGCTGTGTCCCCCTGTGTTCCAGGAGTTAGTGAAGAGTGATGGGCCATGTACTATCTTCTTTTGCCTGTTATCTTTGATGACAGCATTTGGTAGCATGTCTGGTTTTATCCATTCCCCTGGAGTAAAGCTGAATGGGTCTGATGCCTTTCCGATATCACATGAACAATTCTTTGGAAAGTTTACTTTATTAACCCCAAAGGTCCCTCCATTTCTTTCATTCTCTCAAACTGGATACAACTCTCAGAATTCAGCAAAATTGATAGAGCATGATCCTGTACAATACATTTCTTTGTACGATCCATTTAAAAGCCCAAGCACTTAAGGAAAATCAATAGGGCTAGATGTGGTTTCATGGCTTCCAGACTCTTGAACACTAAATTCAAACTGATCCATTGTTATTAGGCATCAGCAGTTGTAGTTCAGTCACCTAGAAAGGTGAGTGTTTTGGACTGTAATCTGCTATGAATTGAGTCTCACTGACAAGTTTAATGAATCTTAAATGTGCAGTTTTGTTTAAATAAATAAGAAACACCCAATGAATTCTATATTTTCCATAGTATAATAAACTAATACAGACTCTTCCTTACTCATAACATTTGCCTTATCAGCAATTCCAGTGAAAACTATTAGATGTTCATATAGAAACAAATGGGTTCATTGTAAAGATTTGGTAAGAACTGTTGTGGGTTTCAGAATGACCCCCATTTTCAGGGAGGGTTAATATGACTCAGGGACTTCTTCATACTCCTGTCAATACCTATGATTATCTGTTGCCGTGAGGAAGAGTACTTGGTGGTACATATGAAGTTTAATAGCAGCAATACTGTTTTGCTGTGGCTTATCGAGTTGTATGCAGTCTTTTCTTCTTTTTTTCCATTCAGACTGTCAACACATTGGATAGATTCTTGTCCTAATAGAAAACAACTGTCTTAAGAAGTTACTGCTTTAGTTGTTACTTCAGTACAAAAAGCATCATTACATACACATTAAAAATGAAATTTGAGCATATAAGCAACCATTCCATGTAAATTGCAATGGTAAGTGCAAATTGTATTTGGCAAATTGTGTATTGTGCTGAACTATTATTGTAAAAACTGAGTATTTATTACATAGGAAGCCATATTGTTTCTTAATCATTTCAGAGTTTACCAGATAAATTAATTGGACCGTAACAGTACTAAAATTTGTTGGCATGGGACAAAGTAGTTTTCTTTTGCAAATAGATTTGTTCTCAAGAAGAAAAACTCAGGAATTGTTGTCAGGATTCATATAAACACTTAGCACTCTAATAGGAAATAAAGGTGTGATTTTGAATATAAAGTTGTAGAGATGTAGTGGCTACAATCGTATAATGGTTTATTTTCAGGAAATTGTAGCACAAAAATTCAATCTTATTTTTTACTTACTACTATAAAAATTGTAACAAGGACCTGTTCTCACGGTTAGCATTTCATAACATCTAAGTTCATCTCATTGGTACTTTTTCCTATATTTACATAAATACTATTGTTTAAGACACTACTCTAGAGCTTGTTATTGGTTCTGAAATTTAATTAGGAAAGTGCATATCTAAGTTTTATGATTTAATCTATTGTGGTGAGCCGCAACCCTAAGATGGCACCTGGCTTGATGCCAGAAAGCTCAAGCTTAGCTGTAAACAAGCCTTAGTTGGTAGCAGCTGCCGCTTGTCGCGTCCCTCTCGACCAGCAAGAACGACGCAACTCGCAAAAGCTCTTCTCAAGCAGTTTATTCAGGTCCCTTGAAAACAGTCTTCCGAATCCTTGCTTGTGTCTCTGCTTCTCTGCTTGTGTCTCCGCTTGTGTCTCCTCCCCCAAGCCCTTATATGCCTACTCAAACCCAATCAGATCATGCCACCTAGCGATCCAAGATAGGCTCACAAAAGGAGGAAGCACACCGGGCTAGGCAGCTGCTACCAAATAAGGCTAGTTTACAGCTAAGCTTGAGCTTTCTGGCATCAAGCCAGGTGCCATCTTAGGGTTGCAGCTCACCACACTCTATCACTTTGAAATATAATCCAATGATACTTATGGAAGAAGAAATGGAATGTAAATAGTTGATTATTATTCCACTTCACCAATTAATAGAAATAGCTTCAGAAAATAATGCATGTATATAATAAATATATTTTGTAAAACAATACTGTTAGAATTGCCACATGTCAACAATTATAAGAAAAAATTCTAACAAACATGATTAAATCTATATTTACCTTTCAGAAATCTAAGCATAGACAAGAATGAATAGTCAAACCTCGAGCTTTATATTCATCACTCCTGGTTCAGTTTTTGAAAAAATAAATCTGAGACACAAAAATTTCAAAGAATGTAATTAAATAGTATTTGTTCCAGTTGTAAGTCTGGTTAAGACTTACCAGCAAGACAATCAATAACAGACACTCTGTATTTCAATCCACAGGTATAAAAAAAATTCAGGTACTAAACTAATGTATAATTCTCTATTTTTGAAAGCATGGACTTCTCCTTTATAAACTATTTTAGATGTGCATATATTAGGTTGGTAAAGTCACATATATAATATATATATATATCAAATTATTTATTTGCTTTCTTTTGTTAAGAAATAAAGTAAAATTCTTCTAGATAAACAAAGAAAATATGGTACACCATGTCATATTAAAGTATATTTCATTGCATTACTGTAACAGAGGGACTCTGTTATAACATTTTAATCCCCATATTTTCTTAGAGAGTTTAATTAGGCTCATTTAAAGAGCAGGCTTCTTCTTGAGTCCACAACTTCAGCTGAGACTTGAATCTTTTTTAACTTCAAAATTTTACCTATTTCATGTACTAAGCCTGATGTGTTAAAAATCAAAGAATATCAAACATGTATTTTATTTCTAAAATATGTACCTCCCCTTTTTTCTTTATGAACATACCTTTAAATTTTTCAGATTTACCTATAAACTCTGTTATTTGACCTATTAAAATGTACAACAAATGTTCTCCTCAATAGAACTCAGAAATAGACATTATTTTGTTTTGTATATTCAATATTCTGATATTAGAGAAAGAATAATTTGAAACCTAATACAAATGTAGAGTTTTCTTGTTATTTTATTGAATATATGCATGTTATGTGTATATTGCTATAAATACAAATTACATATAGTAACAAAAATTAAAGCAAAGCATAAAACATGAAGAAAAAATTTTGGAGGCTAAGTTATTGCATTGCTATAGAAATATTTTAAACTACATTTTTTGTCAGCTATCTCTCAGATTTCTCAAGACTGTCTTGTCTTTGGAAAAATGACAATGCTTTTATCCCGTCCCAAAACTTGGAAAGAAAATTAAGTCAGATGCTCACATAGCCAGCTTGAAAGTAAATTTTCCATGGTAACTGTACCTCAAAAGCCTGTAGCTGCAAATCTTTACCAATTAACAATTCTAAAGAGTACTATTAGTTTCTTCAAAAACATAAGGGACCTTCTTTTTATCTATGATTGCTATTCCTCGTTGACAGGAAGCCATCATAAAAGATAGAATACACAATAATGTAGCATTTAGTTCTTAGTTACAGCCATGTAACTGCCGCATAAATAGAACAATGCATATTTTGAGTGTAATCCTTTTAAAAAGGAATAGCTGCACTCCCTTACTAAATCACTAACCTCAAATACTTTCAATAAACAGATCATTCAGTACAGATAGCAAAAATTTATATGCAATTAACAATGAAATTATGCAATCTTCTTGTAATTCCTGTCATCTAAGCTGTGAGCTGGAAAACAAATGACATATATTGATTGCAATGATAAGAGTATTTAATTTACACTGTGTTTCCTTTCATATTTTATTCTGAAGTATTGCAAGATATCCTCTGTTAAAAATGTTACTGAATTTTTAAGAAATATAATTTTGGGGGGGTGTCAGGTAACATTTTTCCCGGAGCAACTTTGGCTTTTTGACAATATATAAAGTATAATATTTCAATTCGGATTAAAGAAGAAATTATTTTTATATTTTGGAGCTAAACAAAACTTTAGTGTATATATATTGAGACCTCAAAGGACAATTTGTTTGAATTTCAGCATGCCTTTTGTAAGTCGCTTTTAAACTTAAATCCTTCCAAATCCTATGTGCCTTTCTCTGCATTCTAAGTATTGGGATCAAAGGCATTCCTATATAATCAGATATATTTATCTCTCTCAGGTCTCTGAGGTGGTTGAAGAATAGATAGCTAGAGTCTCATAGTTAAATTTGGAGTTGTTTAGGAATCAAGAGGGTGTTCTGGATCTAAGAAGATGCTTTTAAAATTGTGATGCAAATTAGTGTGAAAGCTGAGTTAGATGTAGAACTTTAAACTCATGGAGATGGTTAGATAGTAGAATGTTATAGTCAGGTGCCAAATACATATGGACTGGACATTGGGAATGTATGCTAAGCCATATAACTCTCATAATTGTAGCCTATTTATTTCTGTTGTTTTTTATTGTATTTATTGTTATAAGAGAAAGAACCATTTGTTGGACTGAAAGGGGGAGCTGTTGGGGGGAAATATATCTTAAACTTTAAAAAAAGGGAAGAGGATGGGGGGTTGAGGGGGAAGAGGGTGGGAGGGTAGGACTGGAAGGGGGAGTAGGGAGTTGATTGTGATTGAGATGTAACTTGAAGGAATAAAAAATAAATTATTAAAAAATGACAAAAAAAGAAATATAATTTGTAATTACAAATGTATTTTTATGAACTATAGAAATGATTGTTGAAAGAGTATATTCTCCATGAGTGTGTGTTTAGAGATGAATGTATAGTACTGGAATCAGGCATTTTGAAAAAATCAAATCTAAAAGTGTTTTTCTCCTTCAATAAAATCGAAAAGTGGAGCCTGGGGAGAAGGACTTAGTGGATAATGTGAATCCTGTCAGTGTGAGAACCTGAATTCAGATTTCCAGCATGAACATAAATAAAAGCTAGACACTGTGGGCCTTACCTGCAAGAGTAGGAATGAAGAGGTAAATCCTGGAGGCTTGTGAGCTAGCTAGAATAGCTAAAGCTCCAGCTTCACTGAGACACCTTATCTCAAATAATAACATAAGGAGCAATGGAGGAAGACCATAATTTGGCCTGTGTGTTTGTGGTATGCACTTGTGCACATTTAGATGTATGTGTGTGCACATGTGGATATGGATGTGCATGGTTATTGTGGCTGAGTTTTATTGTAGGTATCTTCCTTGATCCCTCTCTATTTGCAGAGGCAAATTGTCTCAGTTGCACATGGTTCTCAGTGAATTGGCTACTCTAACTAGCCACCTTGCTCGAAGCTGGATCATGGACTCCACCTCCTGAGCCCTGGCATTAAAGGAGGCCTATCACCATAGGAACCTCTTTCAGTGGGTGTTGGAATCTTTGGTAATCACACTTGTATGAGCAGTATTTTATCTTCTAAGTTAACACTCCCAACTTTATTTTGATTCTTTTCAGATTTGGATACTGAGCTTTAACATGAAGGAGATCTGTATTTACCTAAATAAGACAAATTTACTAGAAAATTTTCTTCTGAAGGATTAATTGAGATGGTGGGAGGGAAGAGGGCTGGGAGAGAGGAGGGAAACTGATGGGAGGCATCTCTGAGACAATCTGGGGTTCCCTGGAGGTGTAGGCTCCTGGGAAGCTATGGGGGTGACTCTGAGACTCCTAGAAACAGGGCATGTGGAAGCTGAAGTGGCTACCTCATTTAGCCAAGCAGGATTTCCAGTGGAGGGAGGGGGGACATCATTCCACCCACAAAATCTCCAATCCAAAATTTACCCTGCCCTGCCCATAAGGTGTTCAGGGATAAAGATGGAAGAAAACAGAGAACGACCAAACAATGACTGGTCCAACCTGAGACTCACCCCATTGGAGAGGGCTAACCCTTGACATTATTAATGATAATCTACTCTACTTACAGACAGGAGCCTCGCATAACTGTCATCTGAGAGACTTCATCCAGAAGTTGATGGAAACAGATGCAGAGATCCACAGTCAAACATTAGACACAAATCTGGGAGTCTTGTGGAAGAGTTAGGGGAATGATAGAAGGACCTGAGGCGATAAGAACCAGAAAGAAGATGAACAGAGTCAACTACTCTAAGCCCATGGAGATTCACAGAGACTGAACCACCTACCAGAGAGTATGCGTGGACTGAACCTAGACACTGTACATGTAGCTGATGGGCAGCCTGGCGTTCATATTTTCCTAGCAATTGGAGCAGGGGCTGTCTCTGACATGGACTCTGATGTCAGCTTTTGGATCACTTTCTCCAGCTGGGCTACCTTTTCTGGCCTCAGTGGAAGAAGATTAACTTAGTCCTGATGTGATTTGATGTGCCAGGGTGGGTTGAGGAGGCTTCTTTGAAGACAAGAGGAGGGGGAAATAAGGGAAGAGGATGTGAGGGTAGGACTGGGAGGAGAGGTGGTAGGGGGCTGCAATCAGGAAGTAAAGTGAATAAATAAATCAACAGGAAAACAAAAGAAAATAGTAATAATTTAGGGGTATGTTAAGCAAAAAATGTGGTCTCAGCTGTCAATCTATTCTCCCATAAAAAGCTCTGGAACAGAGTATTTTTCTTCCAGAAATCAGTCAAGTTTGGGGTACAAAGACTGGACTTTCCAACTATTTACACGGTATTATGAATAGTTCTCTGGAAAAGAAAATTGACCTTTCAGATGCCTGGCATGAAATCCAAGGACAGGCCAAAGAGATCTTAAAGGAGCAACAGTTTGTTATAGAGTCTGGGTTTCTGTTTTCACTGTGCTCAAAACTGTCCTAAGCTAGTTTGTTTGCAGTAGACCTGACACAGCAAGATGTTAGCAGCTTTACAAGCTATGCTTCTTTTCATAGGAATACTTAAGGTTCTTCCTTGATACCTCTCACACAGTACTTTTAAAAATAACCCTCCCCCGATGTTTCATTTCTTAGGAGCCCTCTCTACAACACAGTTGACTTACAGTATTCAACAAATTAGTGAGTTTTTGTTTGTGTTTTCCTTTTCATTGCATAACAACCACATGCACAAGAGAGTTTGTTACTTTCCATATTTCTATCAAAGCTTATCCAGCTTCAGTCTCCTTGCACCTTAGCAATCACAAGTGGCTTCTAACAGCATGCCTCGTTGCACAGCACATCACATTTGCTACAGGGTTATAGTCTTTGTTTCAAGGTGAATTATCTCTAATTCAAGTACAAGGCGGCACCACTAGGGCAAAGTGTCTCATTGACAGGAAAAAAAGTCTATGTTCATGTTCCCCTTGGTGCATTGGTTGTAGTATAGATATCCTGTACTATATGGCTAAAATCCAACTATAAGTGAACAGATACCATGTGCATCCTTCTGAGTCTGGGTTAGCTCACTCAGGATGAGCATCTCTAGTTCCATCCATTTGGCTGCAAATTGCATGATTTCATTGTTTCTGATAGCTGAGTAGTACAGTGCCCTCTTTCGACCCCTCCCAGACCCACCCTCCCACCCTCTACCCCCTATCCCTTCCTTCCCACTCCTCTGGAGTGGAGTGTCCCTAAATAACAGTCCCCCGCCCCATTTCAGCAGTCATATGAGGGCTGAGAGCCTCCTCATACTGGGGGGGGGGGATGGAGATGTAACCTGAAGTAATAAATAAATAAATATTTTTTTAAAAACCTGTTGCAGTTACCTGTGTCCAGGGGATTTGAGGTTTCATAAAGAGTCATTAATTCAAAGAAGGTAGGACTATTCATCTTTCAAAGAGTGAGATATGAAACAGCCCTTACTTTTCAAGTCAAAGGACACTTTCTGGTTTGGATTTCATCTGTATTGATTAACCACACATTAATTTTAGTCACTCTGGGTAATCTCTGGAAAACCAATTCTCTTCTCTCTAAAGACTTTCTTGACTCAGGGGAACATACATTACTTCATACATTTAAAGTAAATTTTATATACCACTATTTGTCTTAAGCTTGATTTCAGAGCTGCTCCAATTATTAGTTTCCACTGATAGTCGTGTGACTATAGAAAACAGTGCCCACAGGCCCAAGAGGTGGATCTATGGGTATGAATACTTGCTACTAAGCTTGGTTCCTGAATTTGTACCCCAGTAACCCTATGGGAGGAAAGAGGGGTTTTCTCCTACAAGTTGTCTTCTGACTTACACCTGGGGACACACACACATAGTAAATCAGTGTAACTTTCAAAAGAGAAAACATTAATTTTGAATGAATGGGATAATAGATGTTGATTACCTACTTTATAGAGAATCATCCTGGCCTGCTTTTGAGAACAATGCAGATAACAGTGATTTGATAAAGCTGGAATAGCAACATATGCCTAAACTGCCCAGCCTCTTATAGACTGAGAACGCATTGCATCCCATTTCTTCTGTGTCACACAAGCCCCTTCCCTGCTAGGGTCTCTGAAAAGACTAACTGAATGAGATACTTTTCAGGGAGTAATGTGATATTTCCTCAGTCTCATCCAAGTTCTTCATTACTACCTCTGACACTGACAAAGTCACCAACATAGTCCATGCACTAAAATATTTTAATTGATTTTAAGGAAATATGAAACCTGACAAATTTCTTTCTTGTAAGAACGTAGTATCATGATAAATGGTTCAAGGACAGGAGCTACTATTGATGTAAAAGCAGTATTATTTATTTATTTATTTATTTATTTATTTATTTATTTATTAGGATTTTCAGACAGGGTTTCTCTGTGTATCCTTGACTGTCCTGGACTCACTTTGTAGACCAGGCTGGCCTTGAACTCACAGAGATCAGCCTGCCTCTGCCTCCCCAGTGCTGGGATTAAAGGCAAGCACCACCATGCCCAGCAATTACAGATAGCTATGAACTGCCATGTGGGTGCTGGGATTTGAACCTCAGTCCTTTGGAAGAGCAGTCAGGCCTCTTGAGTGCTGAACCATCTCTCCAGACCCTAAAAGAAGTATTTAACAACATGATATGAAAACTCATCTACCCAATAGCTCTTAGCAATGAAGTCACAGATGATGCTCCTTGAGTGATAGCTGATTCTAAATGTTTAGTTCTCACATTGCTGTTTTGTGCATATTTCTTTTTTCTAATGTTCAGTATTTTGTTTAAAACTATAAATAGCCACCAAATTAAATAAAGCTATTCTCTAACATGAACTGTAAGGTCTATAAATATGACATAAGATATATTATTCCATAGTCTTTCAGCCATCAATATGATTTCTACTAGGGGTATAATACAAAAAATACCAAGGAGGATTCAAGTAATGCAAGAAGAAAAAAATCACATATATTTTGTTGCACATCCTGGGGATAGAAAGGGTTGGTGGGAGGCCTTTTGCATTTTTGGATTCTAACAGGACATGTAATAGGCCTATAAGTGGCCTTTTCACTCGTACATTTCACACTTGGGGTGGTAGAAAACACAATTTAAGGGTGTGAGTAGTTTCTGGGCAGGAATGTGGTATAACTGTGAAAATAGAATAAAAATACAATAAAATTCCACAATGCAGTAAGATAGAAAAGGCAGTGAAGAATATATTATACCTGAACACTTCGCATAACATATTTTATGTAGCAGAAACCTGCATAAAATTCCATGTATTTAAATCAATTTACAAAAATAAAAACTTCTGCACAAACTCTAAGTTTGCACATAACGAATACTTCCAGTGGTTACATGTTAGGGAACTCCCCCCAAATTAGTTTTTCTTCTATGAATAGGCCAAGAGATATATTATTATTCTATACTCTTTCAGATATCAAGATGATTTCTACCAGATGTATAATACAAAAAATCCCAAGGACGATTGAAGTAATGCAAGAAGAAAAATCACAAAACTGTTTTGACTTTACAGCATCAGTACCTTTGCGGAAGTATTCACAGAAATGTAAAGAACATTCATTCACTCATAGAATATATTATAATTACTTATAGTTGACAGGAAAGTCTAGAAAACTTTAGAATCTACTAATTGTAACAGACCATTTTTATTTATCACACATATATTTATTAAAACTTAACAATCACCTATAAAGTTCCTAAACCCTAATGCTAGAACCTATAATCTAAGAATATCTTAATACCTAAAACACTCTAATATCTATAAAAAAACAAATTCTTAACACTAACTTAAGTCTCTTAAAAGGATATTAATTCACTTGGATTAATTCTCTTGGCAGAGGTTCGTACAGTTGTCTGGTTTCCAACAGATTTCTCAATCTTAAAGTCTGTGAGCCTTATTCATCAGTTCTTAAGGCCGGTTTATAAATTAAATCTGTTTTGACCACTGATGTAGGATGGTCTTTTAATTATCCAAGAATTGCCTCCATCTTTCTAGGGCCCAATTGTTTACAAGATTAAAAGATTATCCAAATCATCTCCAACTTGGCCTTCTGCTCACAGTTCTGATGCTCTGGAGCTCAAAGGGAGATGTTTACAAAGAAGTCTCCATATGGGCATTCGGGAGCTCCAGGGTAGATGACTCCAAAAGACTCTGCCTCTACATTCTTCACCAGTATGGACTACTGGCATGTCAGTGCAAAATGGTGATATCCTGCGGCATGTGATCTCTCATTATGTGCTGTCAGGTGAAAATAGAAAGGGGGGGGGGCTGGCGGCCTTATGAACTCTCAATTTTCATCCTTCTTGTTGTGATAAACTCAGCATGATATACAGCATTCTAGTTGCCATAGTCCCTGGTGGGATTTTTCACAAAGAAATTTCCCTGGTGGGAAATTTCCATTGCCAATGATATCATCTGCGAGACTTCTTAGCAGCATCCTTCAATGGCATGCGTGGCCAATTGGTTCTGCTCATATCATTTACCTGAGATGCCAAGCTTCTGCTAATCCAAAATCCCTATTCTACCAGATCCTACACTAACTTTACTAACCCTACCACAACTAATAATGCTTATAGGATATCATGGAATGTATTTCCATTAACTACAGTGGCATGTATGTTCATTCTATTCACAAATATTTACAAGATCTATTCAGACTATAAAGTTTTATGATAATAAATTATTTAAAATTGCTCTACCATGCAACTACTGAAGGGCAGTGTCTTTGGGAGGGTGAGGAGCTTTTTTAGCAGGAGAGGTTCTCTTTTATTATACTACTTACAGGATTAGCACTGTTCAAAGGTTACTCTGCTTGCAGGATTCAAATGAGATGAACCAGGACAAGTAGCAAATCAAAAATCCTCTATAGACCAGAGAGACATAGGGAGCACAGGCTCAGTTTCTAGAGCTCAGATGTCCATTGTGAGTCACCCCAGCACTGTATTCATGGCTCTTAGGGAGGCTTCAGTAACTTTATCTTCCTGTACCTTACAAATGAAAAAGAGGGATCAATAACTAAACCTATCTGACTAATAGCTGTCTTATTACTAAAAAAAAAGGATTGCCACACACTTCAGAGTGTGGGCACAGACTATTAAAGAGACTGAAATCATCAGTGCTATCCATTAATGACATGGAAGCTTCCTCACCGTTGTCAAATGTTTTAATGAACTTAAATCTACAGTTCAGAGTAAAGAACAGAAAAAAGACTCAGAAATGCAGCAGTGAGACCTATCCCACTTACACAATGGGGACTCAAAGTCGCCCCATATCACATATCACATGTCTCTTACTTTTCACCTCAAATACTTCTTTCAATTCCATGATTATCTTGATGATTTTATCTGAAGTCAGAAGCAACAAGTCAGAAAAATGAAAAGTATGAGGTGTTTCTTAATCCTGGGAGGGGGCAGTACTCACCCAATAAAGGGAGTATCATCAAATGCAAATTTTCTATATTTTAAGTATATAATATTTAGATCCATGTGATTTTTCATTGAGACTAAAGAAATAAGATGAAACAAAAACTTAATTTTGGTTAATTTGGTTCTTATCTTGCTTATTTATTTTCCATATTGTCACATTATAATTATATGTTTAGAGCCACAGGCTATATTCTATAAAAGAGGATTTATGTGTGTATTTTCTTAACAATCTTATGAATACCATGAGTAAAAACAATTTGAAGTAAAACCACTCTCCAAGTCATTGGGGACATAGTAAATACAACAGAATTTCAAAAAAGCTAATACCTAATGTTTCATATTGAATTAAAAGTCATTTCCATTGATGTACTGTTTAATATATGGGGTTTTGCATGAACAGCAATCCTATTGAATGTATTGTAGAAATATAGATGTATTTGCATGGTGTTAATGTCAACTCAGTGCAAACATGTGAGTATGCTGGAGCTTATCAGCAAACTCAAAGGAGAACTGATGATGGAGAATATTGTGAGGAATGTGCAAGATATATTGAACTCTCAACAACTAAAGTGATGCCTTATTCTGTTTGCTTGTTTGTCTAACTTTTAGCATGTCAGGAATAACTTTTATAATTTAGCTGTAACATTTTGGGAATTTTTGATCTATGATGTTCACCTCCATTAAGGAAAGTATCCTCAAAAGACTCCCTGCAAATCTTCTGGAAAATGACAGATTTTTTTTTAATGGAATAGATACAAACTTCACAAAAGCTTTGTTTAGAATAATTATGTTAGTCCTGATTGATGTACTCAGGAAAGAGTCAAGAAACATGTCAGTTTCACTATTTTTGTTTGAGGTGTCATATAAATGCAGTCTGGCTGCCTTCAGAAGAACCAAATGTAATTCACAATTTACAAAATGTCTTTTGTAAAATCAACATTGGGATGACAATATGTGTATTGAAGGTGGAGGGGTTGAATTTCCATTCTGTGAGTATCATGCTGAGAGACAAATTTCTAGTTACTATTTATGAATTTTGACTCAAATTTTTCCCTTTAACCCAGGACTAACAAAAATTTCAAAATGCCTATATTTCAAAAGTTTAACAGTAATTAGCATAACATAGTATTCCATAATGTTAATCTGCTTATATTGACCATTATTTAAAGTTGGTAATCGCCATAACTCAGTATTTATACAAGTTCTTCTCTCAAGATACAAAAGTAGATTTCACCATATATGTTTGTCATCATTTCTTATTTAATCATAACTTTTAATCACTTGCCGAGATTTTGATTGCAGACACTAAGTATCACATATCACAAGCATATCAAGATCTCATAAATTGAGTGAAAATGGTACCAGCATGCTTTTGTGGAGATGAAGATTGCAATTAAAGAGTTCCCAAGGTAATTGAGCTAGTAATGGAACAAAGAATTTGGTTATCTCAATTGACATCTCCAAGATTCATACCACAGTAACAAACTGTGGGAAACCTAATGATTATAGAAAGTGTATTGGCAACCAAGATTTACTATAGTAAAATTAAGCAATTAGACAGAAGTATAATACAGACATTTTCACTTCATCCACATTCAATGCTTATGAAACAAGCATAAGGTTTCCCTAATTGAGTCACTAACTTTACAAACTCACATATGGTATTATATTTATCAGTATTCAGAATATAAGGTATGCTATAGCACTTATATATATTAGCTATTTCAATATCTGTCACTATGTATTGATAAATATTGATAAACATTATTAACTAAGATAGAATGAAACTTGGCTGAGATATTTATTCTCTAATTAACTCCAGATAGAAATGGTTTATTATACAAAAATACAAGAAATATATTTTGCTAAAGTAATCAGAAATTTGACCTATGGGCAGCAAGAGATGATATGGATTTCATGATCTGAGTATGCACAAGAGGTTAGTTTTACTGGTAGTTGATAGTTTGGACAAAAAAAAAAAAGGCCCTGATGGTGGAACAAAAGCTGAAAATACATGTCAGCACATGGTGTGCCTGGATAATAAAACAAGATTGCACAAAACAAGAGATGTGTGGTAAGAAGGACAGATTCAACCTACCCAAGTACTACCTCTTCAGCTGACAGATAGTAATGATGTGTAGTAGCAGATATCATTAGAAGGATGCTATAAGACTGGCAATTTACTTTGGAAGACTTTCTTCCATTAAGGGGAAAATAGAAATCTAAGGAAATCCTTCGAGAAAGTCATACTGAAGACATTCTATGAATATCTTTTTGGCATTAATCCTCAAGACACTCAAGGACATTGGAAACAAGGAAATATTGAAAACCATCTAGAGACTATAAAAGATTAATTGACAATAAATAATTGAATTGTATTATATTAGATACTGAAATAATAAGAGAGTTAGTGGAAAGAAATTAAAAAAAAACTAATAGAAACTAAAAGAACATTGTACTTTTCGAACTAATACCACATTGTTGTTTAATGGCCTAGAAAGCTTTAATATGAATTGAGGAAATGAGTGAAAAGGATATGAGAATTCTCTATATTTTGTCTATAACTGTTGAATATCTAAAACCATCCTAATGTTTAAAAAAAATGCTTTTTGTATGTGATGTGTCTGGTGTGAGATTCGGAGTTGATTCTCAAAGGGAAAATTAGTTTGTTTTTCATATTTCCAAACTTGGTTGATATCAAAATAGATATGGTTGGTAAACAAATTCTTCAGATATGAAGTGTTGGTTTGAACCTGGAAGTACAACAGGGATTCTCATTCAATGTTAAACAAAATAATATATGAATGGAGCAAATAGCTGTACCTGCATGAGTTAGTGTGCAAGTTGTTCCAGGGAGGATAAGGATAACATGAGCCAGAAAGGATCTTGGACACTCAGCTAGTTGGCTGATCTGCAGGCTGTGAGACTAAGGCTAAGTCTGAGAACTGAGGATGACACTAGTATATGAGATTCCAGGGACTCGGCAGGGTTAGTCAGCATGCAGATATTCAACCTGGCCTAGGTCTAGTAAAAGAGAAGGATGTGGGTTGACAGGCATATTGGGCCTAAGCAGAGAATGTGTGTTACCTGACTTGGACCTGGGATTTGGATGTGAACCTAAAGGGCTGGGTAGTAGTTTGGCTACCATGATGTCTAGGAAATGCATTGAAATTTACAAGAGGTGTTTTTTTGTTTGTTTGTTTTTAGACAAAAGGGCGTGTATGTAGATAAAACAACATTCTAAGATAATATAAAGATATTTTAAAAATTATATACATTGGTGTCTGGTCCCTTTTCTTCAGAAGTGTCAGTTGTCCAGTAGTCTCTGTACTCCTTAGTTGGATGTTTTTAATCTCCTGGAAAGATAAGACTAGAACTCTGCCCTAATCCTAATTCTGCATTGTTACTCTTTCAGCAGATAATACCTATCTTAGAGCAAATTGGGATTTTTTTGGCAATAGAAAAAGTATTATCTTTCAATTGAAATGTAAAAAAAAATTCTTTTGAAACTAAATATACCTTTAGGTGTATATATTTTGAGAGCACAAAGGACATTCACTTTGAATTTCAGTCTGCCTTTTGCAAGCAGCTTTTAAACTTAAATCATTGTAAATCCTATGTGCCTTTTCTGCCTCCCAAGTGTTGGGATTAAAGGTGTGAACCACCATACCTGGATCTAAGTTTTTCTCTATTTGGAACTTGCTCTGTATCAGGCTGGCCTTGAACTCAGAGATCTGGATGCTCCTGTCTCTAGTGTGTTGGAATTAAAGGTTTATGGCTTTCAAGTGTTGGGATAGAGGTGTGAACCATCACCAGCCCATTCATTGTAACTCTCGAACTTAAAAAACAACCAAAACTAACTCTATAGTGATCTGCCTGTCTCTTCTGGGATTAAAGGCATGCTCTAACACCACCCTGCTCAAATATCTTATTTTAGCTCCAAATTACTTCAACTTTTAGAGATTTAGAAAACATGTTTGATCTGTAGTTATCTTTATTTTACTTACAATATTTTAAACTCTTAACTCCATTTTTAATACCAAACAACAAAAATATCCTTGATATATAAGAACACTTACAAGCTGATATACAAGAGGGTGTGAGCTACTTGGCAACCTAGAGACTAACATTCTAACATGAAATTAAGAAAATTTTTTTTCATTTCATGCCAATAAGGCAAGTATAGCTTTGGGAAATTATCATTTGAAAATATTACATTGTTAAAATTTTTATTCCACTTTTTATTCTTAGCTAACCATTTTTGAAATTAATTTATTTTTTCAAATCCCCTCCCTCCTTCCCTCTCAGTCCCTCCTTCCCTTTTCCTCAAAACCCTCCTCTCCTTCTCCTCAGAAATTAAGTTGCTAAGAAACAAGCAACATTTGCTTATTCAAATATACAGAGATAGATAGATGGTCGTCAAAACCTCAAGAGATCTGTAATTAAGAAGTGTCATTTCTTAGTTTTGGAAGCTGCAGGCCCTGCACTTCCTATATAAGCATATATATTTATCCCTCTCAGGTCTCTGAGGTGGTTGAAGAATAGACAGCTAGAGTCTCATAGTTAAATTTTGAGTTGTTTAGGAATCAAGAGGGTGTTATAGATCTAAGAAGATACTCTTAAAAGTGTGTTGCAAGTTAGTATGAATGTTGAGTCACATATAGACCTTTAAACTCATGGAGATGTTTAGATAGTAGAATGTTAAAGTCAGGGGCCAAATATGTATAAACTGGACTTTGGGAAGGTATACTGGGCCATTTAACTCTCATAAATGTGGCATATTTATATCTGTTGTTTTGTATAGTATTTATAAGAGAAGGAACCATCTGTTGGACTGAAAGGGGAAACTTCTGGGGGGAAGAGGGTGGAAGGGCGGGATAGGAAGGGGGAATAGGGAAGGGTTTGTGACTGAGATGTAACTTGAAGAAAAAAAATAAAGTATTTAAAAAAAAGAAGTTTTCTTAACTTAAGATTTTTTTGATATTGAGACATGTCAGCTCTTGACAGCACCCCCCATTCTACTTTAACTACATAATGAACACTGCAGAATCTCCATTTGGAGATGGCTGCATTAGTGGTAAACTAGCCAATGGGGAAGAGAAAGCCCTTGCTTCAAATTTAGACAGAATGCTGTCTGAAATGGACAAAATTGGGAAGTAGGTAAGTCGACAGCCTAGCTCTGCCAAGTCAGGGTGGGAAAGTCCTTCATAATTCCTGCTTTACCATGAATGTCTGTCAGAGATACTGGGCCAAAAGGCTAAAGATACATCCTCCAACATTATAGAGAGAAACTGAGTAGCCATTGGTCTGTCCTTTCTTAGTTTTGGAAGCTGCTGGCTCTACATTTCCTGTTTATTCAGATAAATTTATCCTTCCTAGGTCTCTGATGTGGTTGAAGACTAGATAGTTATAGTCTCACAGTTAAGTTTTAAGTTGTTTTGGAATTAAAAGAATGTTTTAGGTCTAAGAAGATGTTTTTAAGATGGTAATGCAAGTTAGGATGGAAATTGAGTTAGGTATAGAACTTTAGGTATAGAACTTTAAAGTGATTGAGATAGATAATAGAGTATTCTTATTAATTACCAAATACATATATATGGACTGGACATTGGGAATATGTCATACCTCATAGTTTTCATAATTGTTTCCTAATTGTTCTTACTGTTTTGTATTATATTTATTGTTATAAGAAAGAGAGCCTTCTATTGGAATAAAAGGGGGAGATTTTGGAAAAAAAAAAGATATAATAAAAATAGAAAATTAAAAGGTACAACTTAATACAAAATAATTAAACACACAAAAGGCAGATGGAGTCAATTGTAGTAAACATTTTACCAATTTAGTAAGTTGAAATGTTTTTTAAAATAAAAAATATTATATTCATATGCATGGAATATATTTTATATTCCTTGACATTGTACACTGCATATTTAGTAATATTTCAGTTAAAAGCAGGCTTTGATAAACTTTTCATTACTTAATAATATTATAAACATCATAATATGAGCGTAATAAAATTGTGTCTTCATTAAATTTCTAGAAAAATCTATACTTAGATTTACAAGTTCTCAACTACTTCCTTGTAATTATTTTTAGTTTTTGATAATATAATATAATATCTTTGCCCTTTTCATTCCTCCTCTAAAACTTTACATATAGCCTTCTTTGCTCTCATTTAAATTCATAACCTCTTTTTCATTAATTATTGTTAGACACATTTATAATTTGTGTACTTTCCTAAATACACAAGTACATTCTTGTCAATATTTATAATTTCACGCATATGTGTGTTTTCATGTCTGACCATTTGATATTGAATAATTAATTGATATACTCTTACCATTTTAGGTCACTATTGCACACCACAACAAAAGGGAGATAAAGTTTCTATTCCTTTACAGTGGATCGGTATCCTACTATACTATATGCATATTTGCTCTTCAAATAAAATCTATTTTTGCATTGTCCATGCCAATTTTTTTCAAGTTTGATTTTGATGTAAAATGTCATTGTATCTGTAGCTATGGAATAACAACATTTTCCTAAGAAATACACTTATGATTGATTCTGGTAGATCCTTGAAAGCATTTAGAATTTTCAGAAGTCAGATGGAAAGGTGAGTTTTTGTACTATTTTGACATTTGCAATCATAGAATATTTGAAGCTTACATATTTTTATTGTGGATTTTATGGTGCTGAACATACAGGTGTTTCACATGACAAGAAATCTGCATTATGCAACACCTATTTGTATGTTTAATAGTGTTAATTTAGTAGTGACTCTAAGTCTTCATATATATATGAGCAATTTAAAAATCAGTTAAAATAACATTTCACACAGAATGGTCAGAGTATTAAAATCAATGAAATGACCATCTGTGTTCAATATTTTTTCCTTCTACAAAGTTCATTCTTTTTAGATTAGATTACTCAAAATGAAAACCAGATTGCTAAATTTATACTTTGGATTCAGCTGAGTAACATGCAAGGGGTGAAAAGAAACAAAGAGTAACAAAAAGCGCGGTCAACTGAAGGAAAGCTTCTGCTGATGTATGAAAGTGTGCTGTATCTGCTTCTTTTGCTTTCAGGACCCTCCAAGGTGACTGCACTACTTTTGTTATAGCGGACGAGGTGCAAAAGCAAGGGAGGTGATCTCAGCTGAAGATTTCTTTTCTTGTGGGAGGACGACTCAATATGAATAAGAGAGAAACTACAAACCAGAACTTTGAATATCTAAGAAGGAGAAAGAAAATGAAAAGTTTTACTTTTGGAAGCTAAATTTCCCTAAAGTCTAAATTCCAAACAAAAGATACATGCTGCTGTAATGAAGACAATGCTGTCATTAATGTGGAAACAGGATATTTTTTGTTAATGTGAAACTCAATCTGTGAAATTTTATACTGAACATATAATATAATGAAAAGGTGGAATGCTGAAATGTAACACTTATACCACCAAATTATAAAGCATTGTTTCAAAAGCCACTTTCTTCAAGAGCTTCTGTGACCATCATTCTCACTTGAGAAAGTTTAGTTTTCTTTGTCCAATTTCATATTTGTTTGATTTCTCCAAAGATAAACTTATGTAAAAACTCAATAATTAAAAAAGGTGAAAAGTAGACTATTTCTTTTGGACATACATATTTTTGCATCAGACAAATTGAATTACCTATTTCTAAACTGTCTTGCAAAGTTTAAAACCACCATGAAGCATGTTTTTACATGAAGTTGTGTGGCATCTAGCAAGCTTTTATATATAGCAATATTTTATCCACTTCATTACTATTTGCTACCTAATTTGAGTGTACATTTTCTAAAAAGAGAAACCATGTTTTCTTGTGTGGTGTCTATAAAATCTAAAATATGAACAAACATTCCCTCTAGTGTAAGAGGACTATTGCATCATGATTTGACTTCAAAACCCTTGAAAGTATTATAGAAGGAAGAAGAACCAATAGTATACAAGAGAGCTGCAACCAGAAAGTTGATTAATCAGATTCCGTGGCACCATAACCCGGACCAGGTCATTCTTCAGTGATTAAGTAGTGAGTAGAAAGGTCCATAATCCAATCAGAAAATGGGGTATGGGGCTAATCTGAGAATTCACAAAGGAGGAATCTCTAATGGCCATGAGACACTTGAAGAAATGCTTCACATCCTTAATCATCAGAGAAATGCAACTCAAGACGACTCTGAGATTCCATCTCACACCTGTCAGAATGGATAAGATCAAAACTCAAATGACAGCACATACTGGCCAGGTTTTGGAGAAAGGGGAACTCTCCTCCATTGCTGGTGGAACTGCAAACTTGTACAACCACTATGGAAATCAGTGTGAAGGTATCTTAGAAAACTGGGCATTGCTCTACCTCAAGACCTATCCATATCACTCCTGGGCATACATCCAAAAAAATTCCTCATCAAACCACAAGTACATCTCCTCAACTATGTTCATAGCAGTTTTATTTGCAATAGCTAGAAACTGGAAACAACTCAGATGTCCTTCAACCGAAGAATGGATAAAAAATGGTGGAGCATTTATACAATGGGATACTGTCCAGCTGTTAGAAACAAGGAAATCATGAAGTTTTCTGCAAAAAGGATGGAACTAGAAAACCTCATCCAGAGTGAGCTAATCCAACTCCAGAAAAAGCACATGGCATGTATTCATTTATAACTGGATTTTAGCCCTATAATATAGGATAACTGTCAACCTAAAACCAACAGACTGAAAGGAACAGGAACATAGACTTTGTTACATGTCAATGGGACACTTTGCCCAAGAGGAAGATCTTAGTCCTTACATGACTGAGGAACTGAGGGGGGATGTTGAGATGTTGGGGCACCCCACATTAGAGGAGTAAGATAAGTGGGAGAGAGAGTAAAGATTGGGAGGGTGGGACCTAGAGGGGTGAAGGGAGGGGGCTTTGATGGAGATGTAACTAGTAATAAATAAACATTTAAAAAGAAGAAAGAAAACAAAGGTTCAGGGGATCAGTCATAGTATGTGGGCTTAGATGGTTTTCGCATAAGCTGTATCTTACAAAAAGCAAACTTATTAAGAAATTTATCATATTAAATACTATTTTTAAGGGAAAATTGGACAGTAAATGGAAATTGTCATACAATGGGATAAGGTCAGCAGGAAGCTCACCAAGCCATGTTGTACAAAGAGAGCAAATGATCTCTTGAGGGCATCAGACCAAGCATATAGTGACCTTGGGGCTGATATTTATAGATCCTTAGGGAAAGAAGAGGTTTGTTCAGGACCTGAAGCCTCAGCTTCACCAAAACCATGATCCCAGGTTACTATGAGGCACATTTCTGCTTCTTTTCCCAAATATCATGGCCTCAGATTAATCCTTGTTTCAGATAATTATTATTATCACTCTCCAAGCTATTTCCCTCAAATTCAGATCTAACTGACCAGCTCTACATAAGTCTCCCACTGAACAGCTCATATTTTTTATTTATGTTGGTGTATATATTTCTCATCTTACATTGGAGAATTTATTTCTGCATGATAATTTCTGAGTGTTTTAATACATGTAATTGAAGTAGACTTAGTAAAACTACATCCTTGAAGTGGGTAACATTCAATGTGTGACCTCAAGGGACAGAGTTGTGGATGCAGGAATTCACCTCTAGAACAATGAAGCAGTCTTCCATTACTCATGTACTAAACTATCAGATACAGAATGTAATAGAATCATTTTCATGCTATTCTTTTATACAGTGCAACATATAGATGGCCCTGAGATTCCATCTCACACCTGTCAGAATGGCTAAGATCAAAAACTCAAATGACAGCACATGCTGGCTGGGTTGTGGAGAAAGGGGAACACTCCTCCATTGCTGGTGGGAGTGAAAGCTTGTACAACTACTATGGAAATCAGTCTGGTGATACCTTAGAAAACTTAGAATAGCCCTATCTAGAGACCCAGCCATACCACTTCTGGGTGTCTACCCAAAGAATTCCTTGCAAAATCACAAGGACATATCGTCATCTATGTTCATAGCAGCTTTGTTTGTAATCTCTAGAAACTGGAAACAACCCAGATGTCCTTCAACTGATGAATGGATAAAAAAAATTGTGGTACATTTACACAATGGAATACTACTCATCATTCAGAAACAAGTAAATCTTGCAATTCACAGCCAAAATGGATGGAACTAGAAAAGCTCATCCTGAGTGAGCTAACCCAGACTCAGAAAGATGAACATGGCATCTATTCACTTATAATTGGATTTTAGCCATATAGTACAAGATAACTATCTTACAACCAACACACCAAAAAGATCAGGAACATAGACTTTTTAACCTATCAATGGGACAATTTGCTCTAGGAGTGCTACCATGTAGTCCCCCAGTGCAAGAGGAAGCTCTTAACCCTCATATGACTGTTGAACTAAGAGGGTCTGATTTGTAGGGACATTCCACATTGGAGGAGAGGCATCAGTGGGAGAGGGAGGAGAGGGTGGGAGGGTGGAATCTGGAACCTGGAGAGGTGGAAAGAAGGCACTATGATGGAGATGTAAGTTGATGTAATAAATAAGCATTATAATAAAAAGATATAATATTCCAGTATGATGCTCTTCTAATTTTATTTAATAAATAGGCTGTTGAGAATCTCATGTCTCCTCATTGCTAATTCATACAATGATTTAATTTAAATAATAATCAAGAATATTTCACATGATAAAAAGGATATAGGTAGCAAATATTTTCATAATACCATATTTATGTGTATATATATATATAAAAAATGAAACTCAAACCTTGTTGGTACATTCAAATATATAAATTTTTAGAAAAAATAATCATTCTGTAAACATCATATATACTTTTACAAACCAAGTAATCTATAAAGTCTGTAGGTGTTAGAACTTTACAGAAACAAACACCAACATAATGTAGTCAGTTGTTACCAGAAACAGTGTGGTACTATAAATAAATATTCATATACATTCATAGATCATCATAAAGTAAATTATTTTAAGGTGATAATATAGAATTGTTAAGTATTTGTGATTAAAATAAACACCTCATGACTGTATACTAATTTAAACAGTTACTGTGCCATTATGAATAGAGATCAGGCAACTGCATTCCATCTATTATGATCATGTAATTTGTTCTTTGATGGCTTATTAAGCATGGATTACTAAAAAAAATTAACTCATGCTTTTCCAGGATTGTTTTGGATTATCAGATGCCATTAATCTGCTTTGCAATTTCTCTGCCTTGAAAATGTCCTACAGAGTTAGAAGCAGATGAATCAGTGTTAATCAGAAAAATACACAGCTGCTGATTATTCCAAATACTTCATTATTCATATAAATAGGCTGTGAGTGATATAGTAAAGACACTTTCATACACAATAAAAAGAGGCAGATAATTGAATGTCATTCTTTCAGATAATTAGAATGTTAAGCACAAAACTTGTGATGCAATTACAGGGTTTTAATTTTATTTAGCTGCCAAATTTATTCAGACTACTATATTATTTCCATTTAATAACCGAGTCTACCAGTAAGTTTACATGCCAGTGTTATAGACCTAAGGTGTCTTTTTAGCATTTTTGTTTGTTACATTGTCCCGAGAGTTTCGACTAGAACTGAGAATTCAGGTAGCTATACTTTGAGTGTCTGCAGGGTCAACTGGCAAATGGACTCATGGCTTGGAATCCTATTGCCTCAAATGTCATGTCACACATGTCAAATTTACCACTGTATTTATAACTTAAATGTTATATCCTGAATATCTGTGCCATGCAAAAATTATACACCCTGTAATTAAGTTGAAAGATGTTTAAGAGATTAGGTAAATAGGTTATCTTGGTTACTTTTCTATTGTCCTGAGAAAACAATGGCTAAAAAAAATATCTTATGAAAGAAAGCATTTAATTTGAGGCTCAAGGTTTCACAGGGAAATAGAGTCTATGACCAGCATTAAGTAGAGCATCGCAATAGGCAGATAAGCCCGACATTTGAGTAGTAGCTGAGCGCTTGTATCTGATCCACAAGCAGGAGGTACACAGACCGAGCTAAAATCATGATGTGGTGGTTTGAATGAAAATGACCCCATCGGTTTATAGTGAATGGCATTCTTAAGAGATGTGGCCTTGTTGGAGTAAGTGTGGCCTTATTGGAGTGTGTTACTAGAGATGGGATTTCAGTTTTTAAAGCCCAAGCCAAACCTAGTTTCATTCTCTATTCTTACTGCTCGCCAATCCAGATGCAGAACTCTCAGCTCAGTTCCTCTCCAGTATCATACCTGCCTGCATGCTATCAGGCTCCCAATCATTACAATAATGGATTAAACTTCTGAACTTTCAAGCCAGACACAATTAAATGTTTTCCATTATAAGAGTTGCCATAGTCATGATGCCTCTTTACAGCAATAGAAAACCCAACTAAGACACATCGACTTTTAAGATCTCAAAGGCAACCCCTAGTGACACACCTCCAATAATTCAATTCCCCCTGGTCTCTCCCAAACAGTACTACCAACTGTAGATAAAACATTCAAACATATGAGCCTGTGAGAATTATTCCCATAAAAAATAATACACATAGTGTTGTTTCCATGAATGGTATTAAAGTTCTTGTGAAAATGTCTTAAAGAGCTCTCTCTTTTTTCTGTCAAACAACGATATAGTTTCATGGAGATATGGGCAGACCATAGAACAGCCATTCACTAGATACTCATATATGTACACTTTGAACTTGGTTGCTGATGTTCCAGATTTGGAGAAAATAAAATTATGTTGTCCATGGAATTTCTTATAATAGCAAACATGAACATAGACAATAATTTTCTGCTGATAAAGAAAAAGAAGGATGAGAAGTTAAATGGGTGGGAAAACAGGGAGAATCTGTGGTCAGAATGTAATTGTACATATAATTTTTCCAATAAAATGCCTTTTAAAATGCAGTATAAATAATAACAGAAATTTCTTCTAATTACACATGGATGTTACTTTTTACATCTTTTGACTATTATGGATATATTAAGAAAAAGGATACCTGCAAACCTGGCTTATGTATTTCCATTCCATTCATCAGCCACATAGGAAAATCTTTGGTAACTGCAAATACCTGATTTTTCAGTTTACTAATAGTCTTAATTTTCCCCCTTCTGATTTTGGTCTTCCTTGCATACTTTTCCTCAGAGAGAGTATTTCTCTGTAGACTGGGGAGCTACCATTCACTGCCTCTATATGATGTGAGAAAAGCTGTAAACTTGTCATCATCACACATGGTATTCTGTGCCATCCTCATTCACTTGCCTGGTTTCAGGATTTCAATCTTCAATCATTTTCTGAAAGAATAAAATGTGTGAATATTAAAACAACCAAATGGGTCACTTTGAATTGCTTTGTGTGGTGGTGGTTGTGGAGATAAGATGCATGCCACCAAAAACTGTATTTTGAAATCTTTCTGCCAAAACATGATAACATCTGTAGATCTCTTTTTAGCTGTTCTCTTTGTCAGTTTTCTGCTGTTTTGTAGAAGCACCAGGACCATGGCACTATAAAGGAACACATTTAATGGGGGCTGGCTTAGTGTATTATTATAGTGGTAGAAAACATGGTAGCACAGAGGCAGACATGGTGCTGGAGAGGTAGTTGAGAGTTCTAATCCAGATCAGTGGGCAGCAGGGAAAGCAAGACACACTGGGCCTAGCTTGAGCATTTGAAACCTCAAAGCCCTCCCCCAGTGACACATTTCCTCCACCAAAGCTACACCTACACCTATAAGGCTATACCTCCTATAGCCATTCCCTAATCATTCAAATATATATGGGGTCATTCCTATTCAAACACCACAGGTACTGATTAAAGTTAAATGAGATCATAAAATGCAGTTTTAACCTGAAAGGACTATGACCTCCTACAAAGTAGTACCTAGAGAGGCTCAGTCTGTATATTGTGAAGTCCTTCCATACTTGAAGGCTTCTTTTGGGAAAATAGGAAAGAAATTTTTGCAGGCATTTCTTACTCCTTCATAATGGTTTCTTTTTTCCACCCCAAGACTGCACCCCAGTAAGTATTGTTGAATCTTTTTGAAAGCTTATCTATTGTTTCAATGAGATCTTGGAAAGACTGTTTTGGAAAATTTTGACAATATTGCTTCTGCAATTTCCAGAATTTAGAGCTTGTGACAGCCAACACACAACTTTCACACATGTGTGATATCTCTAGCACATAAAATCCCTTCATAGATTTCAGGTCAATTGCTTATTCTAAAAATTCAGGTTTCTGGAAGATTAAAAAAATTGACTTTGAATACAAATTTGCTTTTTATCAATGTAAGGTTATCTTTCTTTTCAGGACTATATACTCAGTAGCAAGATTCTGAGATTGAACTGTTTTTTATTTGAACAAATCTGTGAGTCTTTCTCTATGAATATAAATCTGTTCCTCACTGTCATATAGTGCTTAATATGAGTTAAAGTATTTGGTGTAATTATTTTCTAGTTAGACATATATTTTTAATTTTTAAACAAGTATTATTTTTATGGAAGTCCTTGATAAAATTATATTTCAACAGGATAAGTTTACATAACTGCAGATTGGGAGGTTTCGGTGATGGTTCAGTGGGTGAGGGACTTGTCATGCAAGGGTGAAAACCAGAACAAGGAAGTGGGCTTGTAATCCCAGCCTTGGGTAGAGAAAGAAAGAGGATACACTGGGAATCTTACTGGCACTAGAAAATTGAGGAATTCTAGGTTTGATAGAGATTTTTAAAAATTATATTATTTTATAAAAATTAAAGTTGAAAGCAATTGTGGAAGAGAGTGACATTGCCATTGGATTTCCACAGAAACTCATACAAATATACATTTACCTATGTATTCACACACACACATACACAAACACACACTCTAAAAATAAGATGTATCACTTTTAGAAAATGAAGCTATTTTGGTATTAACATACAAGCTATTTCAAAGGACAAGTAAACATTATGGAATAATTCAGTGTTTCATGTTTTCCATTCCTTTTTAAAAAATTAATTATTCTTCTGATGTATTATATCTTGACAAATTTCCCCTCCCTCCATTCTACCCAGTCACTGTGTTCTACCTTCCCTCTTTCCCAGATACATTCTTCTTCTGTTTCACAGAAAAGAGAAATCCTCTCATAAAATAAGAAGTCAAAATTAGACTAGGTAAATACCCTCATACCAAGGATAGATAAGGCAACCCAGTAGGAAAATAAAGGGTCTCAAGAGGAGTCAAGCGTGTCAGAGAGAGCCCCTACTCAAGCTGTTAGGAGTCTCACAAGAACAGCAAGCTACACAACCATAATATATATATATACATATATATAATATATATATATATATATATATATATATATATATATATACACATAGGGGACCCAGGTCAGACCAGCACAGGATTCCTGATTGCTGGTTCAGTCTCTGTGAGTCCCTATGAGACCTGTTTATTTGATTCTCTATATATCCTCTCCATAATTCATCCTCCCCTTATCCCATAGATTTATGCACGCTCTGCTTAATGTTGGTTGTGGGTCACTGTATCTGCTCCTATCAGTTGCTGAATGATGTCTCTTTGATGACAATTATTCTAGTTTCTAATCTATGAGTATAGCAGAATACCATTAGGAATCATTTCATTGACTTTTTTCTTTTTTTCTGGGGGGGGGGAGCAGTTGTATTTGATTATATCCTCTGACTCTGACCTATCCAGTCTATGATCCTGGCCATCCATGGAGTGTCATGCGTGGCCTCCCTCTCATGGCATGGGTAGTCTTCAAGTTGAATCAGTAATTAGTTGCCCACTCTCACAAGTTTTGTACCACTATTTCCCTGGTGCAACTTGCAGGACAGATAAATTGTAGATTGAAAGTTTTGTGGCTAGATTGATGTCCCAATCCCACCACTGGAAGCCTTGCCTAGTTACAGAAGATGAACAGCTCAGGCTCCTTTTCCCCAATACCAGAAGTCTTGACAAGGGTCACCCTTGTAGAATCCAGGGAGTTTCCTTTGCAATAGACTTCCTAATTACTCCTGAAACATCCTCAAATTCCAGTTGTCTCTCCTAGTATTCTGTTCCTCTATCCCCTGATCCTTGCTTGTTCCCTTATGTTCTTATCTCCAACTGCCCCAAGTTTACCCAAGAATTTTATTCTATTTCTTCTTCCCAAAGAGATGCATGCATATCCTCTCAGCCCTCCTTTTTTCTTAACTTCTCTGGGTCTGTGGATTGCAGCATAATTATCCTTTACTTAACATCTAATATTCACATAAAAGTGAGTACATACCTTGTTTTTCTTTCTGAGCATAGGTTACTTCACTTAGGATATTTTTTTCCTAGTTCCATCTACTTGCCTGCATAGTTTATGATGGTAGGCTCTTATTTTCTCTCAATTATGTTTTTTGTTTCTGATGCCTGCTACCTTGTTTTAAGACAAGGTTTCATTATGTAGCCCAGGTTGGCATCAAACTCATTTGGATACTGTTTCTTTCTCCTGGGTGTTTGGGTTACAGATGTTAATCACAATGAATAATTTCAGCTTTTCCTAGATACATTACAATGTCTTCAGTTCTTTATTACCTATCACAGATCTAACTGTCTAAAATCACTGTCTCATACTGTACCAATCATTTAAGTCTGTCAATAATATGTAAATGCACAATGATTGTGTTTCACAAGGACTTTCAAATCTCTTTTAATAGATTCTAATTCTACAGTGATTTGCTCATAGTAGACTGTCTTTCTTTTTAAACTAATGTTTATTTTTGAACTGTCGATAGACATAAGGAGTTACTAAATGAAGTCTAATGGGTTATGACACTTATATTGAAAGCATGCCCATTAGGGTGTTCAGCAAGATTTGCATAATGACTTTCTCTTTACTTTTAAAGCCAGGAAATCTTCATTTCTCCTCTACTTGAATTTATTTCCTTCCTTTTATTAGGTTAGAAGAGCATTTTAGGCTATATCTTTTCTACTTATATTTTACCTTGCAAGAATCCATAATGATATTCATTATTTCAAACTATGTTTCTAGATTTCATCTCTAAACTCTATAATATTATTGAGTGATTAAAATATTCAAATAAATAAGATATATGTTAATTTTAGTGTATGTAAGAAAGTGCGTTCTACATCTCTTATTAATTCAGAACAAATTTATTGCAAGCTTGAGCAAAATGACTTAAAGTAAATGTGTTATGGTGATCTGGATCTGGAGGAGTTTGGAAAAACAATTAGAATTTTCTATATTTTAAAGTATAAAGAGACATGTTGTTGTTGGGAATAAGAGCTGTTTAGAAGACAGTGACAAGTTTTTCATTTGGAAAAAGAGAAAAATTTCAGAATCATACAAGCTTTCAAAGGAAGGAGGAAGTCAATAGTCTTACCCAGGTATAACATCTATGAATCACTTCAATTCCTAGTGTCTTCCTCACTATTGTATTGCTGTCAAGAAATGCTATGGCCAAGGCAATTCTAATAAAAGAAAGCATTTAACTAGGGGCTTGCTTACTGTTTCAGAGACTTAGTTCCATCTCACCAGGATCCGGAGCATGTTGGCATGAAGGCAGAATTGGTACTAGAGAAGAAGCTGAGAATTCTACATCATGATCTATAGGCAGAAAGAGGAAGAGAGAAACTGGGCCTGGCACAGGTTTTTGAAACCCCAAAGACAACCCCTACTAACATGACATGCATCTACCTACAAATCCTTATAATCTTTTCAAAGAGTTTCACTCTCTGGTGAATAAACCTTTAAACATATTAGAGTAAGGGGCAACTCTTACTCAAACTACCACACACAGCATGGCACAACTCTAAGTGTACTGTAGTGGCACTTATACCTTGTTAGTAACAAGCAACTCTCTAATTGGACTTAAGGTGTGCTCAACAAGAGGGATACTATATCATACCATAAGCCTTGCTAGCTAATTAGTACTAGTAAATTCATAATTATTGGAGGAGAGTCTACAGACTCTGGATTACTAAAGCAGCATAACCCTATTAACAGTCTATAAACATTTGCACTTATAACACAGAGAAGTGTAGTCTTCTTTTATCAAGAAATCTTCTCTTTGCAACATTTGGAGACCTCAACAGAAAACCACAACCTAACAAAATGTAGACTTGTGAGATCTAGTACAAATGGACATATCTACAGACATTTCCCCACCTAAATCTTAGGGAACATTGTAGAAGAAGAGGCAGAAAGATTACAGGAAGCAGACAACCAGAAAATTTTCTATGAGATTTTTGTCTTCTAGTAATATTAGAAACTATATCCATAAAGTCTTACCAACATGACTGACCAAAGATGACACAATGGATATGCCAAGCGGATAGGAAAAAGCCTCAACCCAACACAAAGAATGAGTAAAGCTGAGAATGAAAGAAGCAGTCTTCCCCAAGGAAGAGTGAAATTGGTTGTCCATTGCCATGCAAGGTCACCCTGAAAACATACATACAAGTAACATTATATGGACTGAATAGATAATATTTAGGAATATTTATATATATGGCAATGAAAAAAGAGTCAAAAAATTGAAAGAGAGTAGGGAAAAGTATATGGGATGATTTGGAGATGGGAAAAGGAAGGAAGAAATACTGTAATTATAATGTAATCTCAAAAATAGAATAAAATAAAAATAAACTATAATTTGTATTTAATTAAAGTTCATGGAAATTGCTAGTCACAATACTAGGTCCTTATGATCAGGATCTTATGAAGTCCAATTTGGCTAATTTTCTAATACAGAATAAGATGTATCAATAAAATAGTGTAAAGTATTTATAGTGTACAAATAATAAGTAAAAGTTTTAATTCAAATACAAGCAATTATGTAAAAACATGTAGTTCTGACTCTTGCCAACAATGAAAAAAAGTAAGAGACTTCTTCTTAAGATCTCCTATTAGCTGCAGTAAAAATTATTAGTTGGATAATTATTTAAGTATTAACTAAAACATTCATGGAAGCCCATAAGACAATAATCTTACCAAGAAGTGTCTAAAATATGTTCACTCCTTTAATGTATTTTATGTGTTTGGCACAGAAAAAGCAATGTATACATCAAAATTGGAAATAAGCTAAACCAAATAATTTCATAATCAGGTTTGCTAATTAGAAAATGTATCTTTTTCTGTAGCTATAAATGATGTCTTATATATGATTTGAAGTTATTATGCTTTAGTTTTAGAACAAAAAGTCTAACATATTATAATGTGTGAAAACAGAAATGTGCCATGATAGAATAAAATGAAAAATTGATGTCATAATTTTCCTCTCAAATAAATACCTTTATTATTTTGTCTTCCCCATTTTCCCTCTTTGAATTTCCTCATCCACTCACTTTGCTAAAAGACAAGCAACATTTGCTTATCGAAATATATGGAGATAGGTAGGTGGTCTTCAAACCCCTCAAGAGATGTGTAGAATGTGGAATTCAAAGATATTTTCTTAACTTAAGATTTGTTTTAATATTTAGACATGTCAGCTCCTGACAGCTCCCCCCATTTTACTCGAAGTAGATGATGAGCATCAAATAATCTCCAATTGGAAATGGTTGCATTAGTGGCAAACTTGTCACTGGGCAAGAAAAATCGCCTGCTTCAACTATGGATAGACTGCAGCCCAAAAAAGACAAAACTTGGAAGCAGGTAAATCGACAACAGCCTTCCTCTGCCAAGACAGAGTAGGCAAGTCCTTCATAATTCTACTTTACAATTAATGTCTGTCAGAGAAATGGGCCAAAAGGCTGAAGATAGATGCTCTAGTGTACAGAGAGAAATTGGGAACTGTCCAGGTAGCCAACTGTCTGTCATTTCTTAGTTTTGGAATCTGCTGGCTCTGCATTTCTTGTATAATCAGATATATTTATCCTTCTCAGGTCTCTGATGTGGTTGAAAACTAGATAGTTATAGTCTCATAGTTAAATTTTGAGTTGTTTAAGAATTAAGAGGGTGTTCTGGATCTAACAAAATGTTTTTAACTTGGTGGTGCAGGTTAGGATAGAAGCTGAGTTGAATATAGAACTTTAAACTCATGGAGATAGATGCATAATAGAATGCTAAAGTCAGTTGCCAAATACGTATGGACTGGACATTGGAAATGTATGTTATGCCTTATAATTTTCATAATTGTGGCCTAATTATTCTTGTTGTCTTGTATTGTTTTTGTTGTTATAAGAGAAAGAGACATTTGTTGGATTGAAAGGAGGAGTGGATGGGAGGAAAAAGATATACCTTAAACTTCAAAAAAAAAAAGGGAAGCCAATGGGGGGGGGTGAGGGAGAAGAGAGTGGAATGGTGGGACTGGAGGGGGGAGTAGGGAGGGGATTGTGATTGAGATGTAACTCAAAGAAATAGAAAAAAAAATTCGAAAACAAGCAACAACAACAAAAAACAACTGAGTGGTTAAAAATATATTAGATCTGTTAAATTTCAAATATCACTCAAAATATAAAGTTCTGGTTTCTAATCTGTATTTGAATGTGTTCTTCTTTAAAAACAAGAATATCCGTGCAATGGTATATGAAACATTTTTTATTAACTAAAGCAAGTTTAAGCCAGAAGATAAACACTTTTGCCAGAACTGACAGTGAAAGAAGTCATTTTTAAATAATTTATAGCATTTGCTGGGAGCATAGTCCAAGTGAGGAACAATAGCAGGTCTAGTAATACAATAATAGGAATTTTCTTAACTCGTGGAGCATATGTCACAGTTGAAGACACAGAGCAACAATGATATTTTGACATCTTGCCCCTATAGAGCTTTATAATGAAAGCACAAAACAAGGTGTTTTCTTTCCCAGCATGAAGATTCTTTAACATTCCCACAATGGACTTTGGTTTTAAGACAACAAACATTGTGGAGTCAGCTTAAAGGTTAGCCAAGTGTGAAACATCACAAAATGATATTATATCTTTTTTGTACAAGGGACTTCAGAATCTCAAAACACTTAAACATAACTTTGAGCTACATGTCCATGCTTTTAATTTCTCTTCTTGTGGAAATAGGGCAGGCATCTACTTAATATAGCAAATAACTGTAACTCGATAAGCTCTGTAAGGTAAAAATTAAGTAATAATAATTGTATTATTATACAACTGAGAAATAATATGATTTTGAGCAATAACTTTGAGAACTGTTGTTTAATCTAAATGTCACAAAATGAAAAGGGAATATTTCAGTGAAAGCAATAATAATAGGAAGGAAGTTGTAGTTGAAGGACATTAGCTTTTGAGATGTTGCTGAACACAAAGTAGAACTGAGGTAGGCAGAAACAACTAAAGTATCACCCTGAAACAGAGCAAAAAGATAGGGTGCCATTTTTTTTCCATGTGTAATCAAACACATTTAAATAAAAATAGCAAAATGAAGGAAATAACATCAAATAGTCACTGCTGAGTTTTGAAATGGTCTCTTGCTTTCTCTTAGAGGAACTATGGGAAGAAAATGACAAAAAAATTAACATTGTGGATAAAAGTTACATAGCCTGAAGGGAAGTAGAAGAATAAGAAATGAATTTAGAAACCCAGAAAGAGATTTTTATAATTGCCTATTGTCGCGTCCCCCCTTGTCCAGCAAGGAATGACGCAACTCACAAAAGCTCTTCTCCTGCAGTTTATTCAGGTCCCTTGAAAACAGTCTTCTGAATAATGGGGCAGACCCAACCCACAGGCTAAATACTAATTAGACAGCCAGTCAAGTAAAGCCAAGTGGTGCTATCTTAGAGGTCTGCGTATGCGGAAGCAAGCCAGATCAGCAGTCTTTGCCAAATATGAACTTATTATCAAAAAGAGCACTCACTGTCGGGCTGGTGGAAGGCGGAGGCCAGCGCCATCTTTAGGGCGCGGCACTTCGCAGCTCTCTACAGCCTATTAGATTCAGTGGAATGTCACTGTCAAAATATGTATTCATAAATATAATGAAAATATATAAATCCTATAAGCAATCAAGACAAAATTGTAAGAGGAGTTCGATGAATAAATTTGATTTAGTGGCTATTTGGGAGCTTTTGATACAGACTTTTAATACGGGGAATGAAAATCAACTTGGCTGTGGGCAATTGACATAGCAGCATATAGACTAAAAACATTTATTGGCCTGGGATTGTTTACAACTGCTAATAGCCTTACGAAGTTGGCAGAGCCCAGATGAGGTTGAATCTGGGTGAAACATGGAGAGAGCCTATTTAAGGAAGAAGTGGGTCAATGGAATCTAATTGAAGACTGAGAAATGAACCCACACACCTGTGGTCACTTAATTTTTGACAAAGGAGCCAAAACCGTACAATGGACAAAGGACAGCATCTTCAACAAAGGGTGCTGGTCCAACTGGATGTCCACATGTAAAAGAATGAAATTAGAACCATACTTATCACCATGTACAAAACTTGAGTCCCAGTGGATCAAGGACCTTAACATAAGGCCAGACACATTAAATCTACTAGAAGAGAAAGTGGGGAAAACCCTTGAACTCATTGGCATAGGTGACAACTTCCTGACCAGAACACCAACAGCTTAGGATCTAAGACCAACAATCAATAAATGGGACATCATGACTTAAAAGCTTCTGTAAGGCAAAAGACACTTTCATATGAACATGATGGCTGCCTACAGATTGGGAAAAATCTTTACCAACACCACATCTGACAGAGGGCTGATATCCAGAATTTACAAAGAACTCAAGAAATTAAATATCAAGAAACCAAATAATTCCATCAAAAAATGGGGAACAGAGCTAAACAGAGAATTCACAAAGGAGGAATTCCTAATGGCTGAGAGACACTTGAAGAAATGCTCATCATCCTTAATCAGAGAAATGCAACTCAAGATGACTCTGAGATTCCATCTCACACCTGTCAGAATGGCTATTTGTAATAGCTAGAAAAGTGGAAACAACCCAGATGCCCCTCAACCGAAAAATGGATTAAAAAACTGTGGTACATCTACACAATGGAATACTACTCAGCCATGAGAAACAACAAAATTATGCAATTTGCAGCCAAATGGATGGAACTAGAGGATCTCATGCTGAGTGAGCTAACCCAGACCCAGAAGGATGCACATGACATCTATTCACTTATAATCGGATTTTAGCTATATAGTACAGGATAACTATACTGCAACCAATTCACCAAAGGGAACAGGAACATAGACTTTGAGACATTTTGCCCTAGTGATGCTGCCTTGTAGGGCCCCAGTATATGAGGAGACTCTTGGCCCTCATATGACTGCTGAACTGGGGCGGGGGACTGTTATGAGGGACACTCTAACTCCAGAGGAGTGGGATGGAAAGGTTAGGGGGTAGAGGGTGGAAGAGCAGGACTGGTAGGGATGGAAAGAGGATTCTGCAATGGAGATGTAACCTGAAATAATAAATAAATATTTTTTTTTTAAAAAGGAAGAAGTGGGTGGAGCCTGAGAGTTCCCATGATAGAGAGGAGGAGATGCAGGGCAACTTGTGTCATCTGATGGAGAAAATGATGGTGGACTGAAAGGCTGATCTCAGAGCTGAAAGGTTATGGTCAGCAATCCCTGAGGTAGAAAATAAGCTGGTGAGTAGAGAAGGCCTCAGCAATACAGGAAAAGGCCAAGGACTAAATCCTGAGGCACAGCTTTTGCCGAGAGGGGTTCACCAGTTCAAACAGTGGCCTGAATGGAACTGTGGCCAGCCTCAAAGACTTAGTCCTAGCAGCTGAGTGGCTAATACAAACTGAATAAGTTGTCAAACCTCAAGCCTCATTTAAGGTGAAGCTGCCATAGCCAATTTACCCTAAAGGACTTATGTCTGAGATATTCCTGAAGAAAGACTGTTGACCAAGTGCCTTAAAGGATCTGCTCCTGAGGTGTTCCTGACAACTGACGACCTGCCCCAGAGATTGTATCCTTTTAAAAGGTTAGGATTAGTTGTTACATAACAGTTGTTGTAGTTATTAATAGGTTTAGTTATTAGATAACAGGGGTTATAGTCATTCATAGGACTAGTAGTTAGGTAATTGCTTATATTTGTTATAAGTGCATATAACTATTAATAAATATATATTGGATAACTAAAAAGAATCATCTTCACACAATGATATTTTTTAAACTTAGACACCATCTGTTTTTGACTAAAATATTGATTCAAATAATCTCAAACACAAAGGTAAGATGTGCTTCTCTATCCTTTTATTGTTTCTGTCAGGAAATGACTTTTCTCTAATGCCTACTTGTAAATTTGACTACAGTACATAGTGAAGAAATTTTAGGAAAATATTATGATAAACATGTATATATAAACATAAAATACTTTCATTAGATTTTTTTGCTTTCAAAATTAATGTTAACAATTTATTGTGGTATATTTGCAATCAAAACAAACCAAACCAAAAAGAGACACCAATAGGGAGAAATTTTATTACGTCACTAACATTGTTAGAGAGAAGAAAATTCATAATATACTCTAATTCTCATTGCTTCCTTCGGGCATGTGCTTTAAAATTATGTCGATGTTTTATTCATTTTTGTGTCCCCAGTGCCTATCCAACTTCGGGACATGTGATGCCATGTCAAGTTAAGTCTATGTGAATGCTAAGTGGCTTTCCCAGGGTCATGAAACTAAACAGAAAAATGGAAAAGAAAGGAAGGAAGGAAGCGAGGGAGGGAGGCAGGGAGGGAGGGAAGAGGGAATTTTTTATGCATATTTCTTCTTTCAGAGTAATATCCTTTTTGAGGTACTTGATGCATCTCTATGATCCCTTCCTGATGTATCCAGCCAAGGACTACTGTTTTGGTAGTGCCACAGAAAGCTATAGAACATACAAAGGTAGTATGATATTATATCATTCATTGAGTTTATTTCCTCTGTCTAGTTTTTGCCACATGCAACTCCTACATCATGTATATCCTAAGGCACACAAAGTTTAAATAATGTTTACAATTGCAAATAGGAAGGCTTAATGGGTATTTATATATGGGTTGTTGTTTCCTCATGTAGTTGGGATTTTCTCATAATGTAACTTAGCCCAGACTTTGACTATACCTCTCTTAGTATTATTCAATGAATTTGGTTAGCTTCTTCTAAAATGCTTCTGCTTCTGTCTCCGAAGTGGAATATCCACTACCATTTACATCTTCTCAAACATACATTGCTCACTGTGACAGCTAAAGATATGAATAAAAGTTTTACAAGGAAACTCATTCTGAATGAGCCCCAAACAACATAATTCACTTAGGATGTGTGTTATGCCTCATCAAATCCAACTGAGTAGTTTATGACAGTTCTCATTCCATCAATAAACGATGTCCTGTCTCTTTGTAGAACATTTGCCTTTTCTCTGAGTTCTAAGCCCTGCACATAATTTGGGATCTGTTTTTATTTGAGGTTGCTAATTAACACCTGCTGAGATCTCTGAAATGATAATTCAAATAGAAATTAATGGTGCCTGCAAGGGTGACTCATCCAGGGATAATTGCATTTGGAAGTAAACATTACACGTTAATATACAAAGTTAGGGGAACAGCTTTCTAACCAAGTAGCCTGTAAAATTAACAATAGAGAAACCTTCTCATCAGTTTTATTTTCACCCCTTTAACAAGAAGAAAAATAGTAAACATCCTACATTTACATAGAAAACTTTTAGTAAACAGCTAAGTTTTCATCTAGAGATACACAGTCTGAAAGCTGCCAATAGTTTAATAATGTTTCTTTTAGGGGTATTTTATGCCACCACAAGCAAATCTCTAACACTTTAGAGGGTAAAAATATTTCTTTACCTCAGGTATTTAAATGTTTAATTATTGCATGCATATTTTAAATATTCTGGTGATATAATTTTTCTGCATTTTCATGGGGCAGGAGACATCTTAAACCAAAGCTATTACTATGAATCTTAGGTTAATATGAACATTCTGATCGCTGTGAATAAGGTTCAAACAAATAAATATTAGACTCACTTTTTGCTCGTACTATAATAAGAATTGATACAATAAAATTATTTTTGCTTACTGTAGTTTTTCATATTTCATTCCCTTTGGCTTTATATCTTCAAAACATGGCACAATTTGCTTATCATTCATATTTTCTGGTAACATACTTTTCTGACTACGTCATCCAGAAACCATTCCATATTCATTTTCAGTCTAGACTTCCCACAATTTTATTATTTCTTCAGTTCTATTACTGCCTAGAAATTATTTTTATTAAGTTTAAATTTATGTCAGAAATGAACAGTGATAAGTCAAGTCCCATCTAGTGAAGGGTTTAAGAAAGATATCTAAGGATGCACAATCTGTTACTAATCTCCACGTTCTTGAAAACTTAATACATAATTCTGCATGTCATGACTTAAATTTTAACAAGTTAGCCTTTCATTACAGTCAGCATACCCTAAGAACTCTTGCCTTTTGTTTTTGTTAAGGACATTCATTTTACACCTATATCACCTACTTCAATGATTGAAAGCTTTTGTTAAGTGTTATTGATTGAGTTCTAAAGTACGTATGTGATTTAAGAAGTAGTTCAGGAGGTTGCGGAGGTGAGTCAACAGTTAAGAATATTTGCTGCTCTTGTGAAGGACATGATTCCAGTTCCCATTACTACCTGGCAGTTAACATCCATCTATAAATACAGTACTAGTGATCTGACATTCTCTTACTGCCTTTTCCAGAATTAAGCAAATGTGTAGCACACAAAACACATAGAGGCAAAGCTATCATGCCCATTAGAAAGGAAACAATATACCAGTGTAATTATCCCTGTGCTCAATTATTAGATTTATTCTCTGATAAATTAATCAATATTAGCTATTTCTTTGTTAATAGAAAATGTTCTTTTTGAAATGTAAAATTATAGAGGTAAAATAGATCATACAAGTTAATATAAATTTGTTTTTATTTGAAAGTAGTATTAATATTATTTTCCTTAAAAAATTCTATAGCATGAATTATTTGTTTTTAATCTTAGATGATACTGAGTTTTTGTTAATTTAACAGTTCTACTAATGTAACAAATATGTGTTTTTCTTTTTGGTCAAAAGTATAACTGCATTAATCTCAGTTTGTACATGCTTTTTCAATGTGCTATGGGCAATCTAAGATTATGCATATATGTTTTCCCTTAGGAATTTAAATTGCAGAGTCTGTGAGAAATTGTTTTAGAAATTAATAATCAGCATGGTAAAATATATATTTCTTCTTTGTTTAATTATCATGGCAGCAGCTACTTGTAATAATTTGAGACTTTTTGACCTTTATAAATATAGAAAAAATATGGTCAGCATAACTTTTAAATTAAGCATAATACACTCAAAAACAGGTATCAATTAGCTCCTTAATCTTTTCTTTTATGGTATAAATATACATTTGAGATTATTTGAAGTTTTCAGAGAATATTTTTCATAGTAACTTTTGGTAAATTTTCTTATTAATTTGTAAGTGGAGATGGTGCTGATGACATAATTAGAAAACACATGAAAAGTAATTTTCATTTTCTATTGTCTCAAAATGCAGAGACAACTTTGTATTGATCCCTCTCTCTCTCTTTGTGTGTGTGGTGTGTGTGTGTACCATAAAACATTTAGAAGCAAATAAAGACAATCTGATTCCTATCCATGAAATGCTTTCAATGTTATAGAAACTGTCATTGTACTTGTCTTTGGGTTACAATTAACTTTGTGATACAATTCTACTTTTAAAATATTTGTATTTTTCTGTGTGTAACATGACCCATATTAAAAATGAAGTAAAGTAAAATTTAAAAATAGAATTCAAAGATTAAGAAGAAGTGTCCAGAAGGCATTCATCACATGTTTTCTTATGGCATTCATGTAGTCCTATGTCATATTTTTCTTGTTATATCCACTACATATTTTTCATTTACCTGAAATGAAAAGTCCTTTCATATTTATACCTATTATAAGGAGTTAGAACTATTTCAAAACATTTGAAATTTATTCATACATTTTGTTCTTTCATATGTCTTCATTGTACCTACCTTAAGCCCATATTTTGATGCATATTTTGAAATTGACTTCTATTACTCAGCATATGACTTATAGATTTCTCCAACTTCTTACTTACACTAACAGTATACTCTTATTAGGAATCAAATGATAATTTCCATTGTTTAGCTGGACCATATTCCCACATTATTGTCCTATTAAAAGACATACATTTGACACACTGGGATACTTACCTAGGTCATATGGTAACTGTATATTTAAATTCAACACCAAGCAGTTTCACAGAATATATATATCATTTTTTTACACATACTCAAAATAGGTGAAAGCATAGTTGCTTGGGATTCTTACCTATATGTTGTATTTTGAGGGCATATTTTTCTATTTTGACTTCAGGGTACGTGTGTAGTGTATCGTGTTTATTTATATTGCTCTGTACATTGACAGTGCTGAGCACATAGCAAGTGGTCATTTTTTTCTTTCTCCTTTCTTTGGTCAAAAATCTTACAGTGGTTTCAATAGATACGGCTACCACAGACTCAGGTGTTTTCATTCTTAGTGCTGGGAAAACACTATTTTTTTTTTGAGCCAAATTTGAAACAAGCTTTATTAAATACTGGCCAGGACAACGGACACTGGTAAGGTCCATATCTGGGATTCACAGAGTGTTGACCAAAGAGTTACATGAGACGTGGGCTTATAAAGGCAAACCCGACAAGGTTACGTATGCACTTCCTGCCTTCATCCAATCAGGAGCAAGCATACATGAACCTCCCGCTTATGATCAAGCACTTCCTATGTGGTTGGGGCAACCAAATTTGTTTACAGAAACAAACAAAAAAAAAACATGTGGGTTATTATCTTATTTGAACAACAGCACCCAGCATTCCAGGAAGTTATCTGTCCTTGAGCAAGTGGGGCTTACAGGTTAGAGGCATCTTTTGTTTTATAGATATCTTAAGCAAAGTAATTTAAACTAAAAACACAGTTTTAGCCCTCATGGTTCTTGTCTGAGTGATTCTGGATTGTACAATGCATTTGGTAGTGTTCTTTTTTTTTTTAAGGATACAATCAATTTAATAAGATACAAAGCACAAATAAAAATATCAAAAGGACAGAAAGTTACACATACCTTTCAATGATAGCTTTAGTATTAATGGCCTCAAATCTCTAATTAAAAGACACAGGCTAGCTGAATTGATTACGAAACAAAATCCAACTATCTGTTGTCTACAAGAAACTCACCTTACCTTTCTTTTTTTTTTTTATATAAGTACTTTATTTTTTTTTCTTCAAGTTACATCTCAGTCACAAACCCTTCACTATTCCCCCTTCTGTCCCACACTTCCACCCTCTTTCCCCCCAACAGCTTCCCTTTTCAATCCAACAAATGGTTCTTTCTCTTATAACAGTAAATTCTATACAAAACAGCTGAATTAAATATGCCACCTTTATGAGAGTTAAATGGCCCAGTATACCTTCCCAATGTCCAGTTCATACATATTTGGCCCCTGACTTTAACCTTCTACCTTCTAACCATCTCCATGAGTTTAAAGTTCTATAACTGACTTAGCTTTCATACTAACTTGCATCACTATTATAACCATCTTCTTAGATCTAGAACGCCCTCTTGATTCCTAAACAACTCAAAATTTAGCTATGAGACTCAAGCTGTCTATTCTTCAACCACCTCAGAGAGCTGAGAAGGATAAATATATCTGCTTATATAGGAAGTGCAGAGCCTGCAGCTTCCAATACTAAGAAATGACAAACCAGTGACTACCTGGACAGTTCTCATTTTCTCTCCATACATTCCAGCACCAGTCTTCAGCCTTTTGGTCCTGTTTCTCTGACAGACATTTATTGTAGAGCAGGGATTATGAAGGACTTACCTACCCTGTCTTGGCAGAGCTAGGCTGTCGATTTCCCTGCTACCAAGTTTTGTCCTTTTTGGACAGCAGTCTGTCTGCAGTTGAAGCAAGGAGTTTTTACATGCCAAGAGATAGGCTTGCCACTAATTCAACCATCTCACACTGGAGATTCTTCGATGCTTATCTTCTACTTGGAGTAGAATAGGGGGTGCTGTCAGGAGCTGATATGTCATGATATCAAAAAAAAAATCTTAATTTAAGACCACATCTTTGAATGCCATATTCTTCAGATCTCTTGGGGTTTTTGAAGATGCCCTATCTATCTCTTGTATTTAGATAAGCAAATGTTGCTTGTCTCTTGACAACTTGATTACTGAGTAGCTTAGAGAATATCTGAGATAGACTGTCATAGTAGCTAAAAAGGTGACATGCATGCATGACTAGGAGTTTGTTTTTCTTAACTACCCTAAACAGTTTAAGACGGTTGGTATCAAGAGGCCAGAGCTTCACATTTCATTTTTAAGTATCTCTAGGTACGATACCATTAGGAAGCGTTACCTTTAATTTTGTAACAATATACAAAGATCTTTTCAAATGTGGTTAAATATACTCTTAATTTTGTATCAATATACAAAGATCAATGCCTATGCGGCCCAATACAATCTTAATATTGCGTCCATATACAAGGGCCAATACCATTGTGGCCAACTATAATCTTAATTTTGTATCAATATGCAAATATCAATACCGACGTAGACCAATACAATCTTATTTTTGCACAATAAACAATGGTCAATACCACTTTAGCCAAATATACTACTAATTTTGTATCAATATACAAAGGTATAAGGGCATATTCAATAATCTGACCCTTCTTCTGAGTCCTTCCTGTGCTATGTCTATGTCTCAAATTTTTCTCAAGTCCGTGCATTCCTACATAGGAGATAAAGAAGGATACAGAAAAGGGAAAGAAGGAATACCCTGGGTCTAACCTCCAAAGCCCATTAAACAGGACCATTTAACAACTTGCAATCTCTTCCCCTAAATAACAGAGTTTTCAGTTGTCCTTCAAATAACCAAAAAAGTGGGGGGGGCGGAGAAACACCCTCCCCACCCTCTGGGTATGGGACGTCGCTCTCTTAAAATGACTTCCTGCTGATTTGGGTCGTAGTAAACCTGTTTGAGGCCCAAACCAAAATGGAAAAATGGTTAAAAATGTTAATACAATCCTTTTACGTTCAGTCCTTCTGTTCTCAACTGTTTAGATGTCCTAAGGAGTTTGTAGGCAGAAGCTGAACTTCCAGGCTTTACTGAGATTCTGGCTGGGGCATTGTGTAGAGCTGAACGGTCTTAGCGATATTGAGTTGTTGTGGTTGTAGGCTTTTGATGGAGACAGCTATTGAGGGAGTCTGTCAGGCTGAATCATCTGGGTCACTCATCTTCTTTTGGTGTCGAATTCTGATTTCTGCTGAGGTTTCCGTTGTCCAGTTGTCCCTGGGTTCCTTGAATGGATGCTTTGATTCTCCTGGAAAGATAAGAACAGAGCCCTGCCCTAATCCTCACTCAGGGACAATTGAACTCTTTTTTTTTTTGGGGGGGGTAGGTAATATTTCTCCTGAAGCAAATTTGGTTTTTGACAATATATAAAGTGTTATCTTTCAATCTGGTTTAAAGAAGAAATTATTTTGCTATTTTGGAGCTAAACCAGCTTTAGTGTATATATTTTGAGACCTCGAAGGACAATTTGTTTGTATTGAGTGGGCCTTTTGTAAGTAGCTTTTAAACTTAGGTCCTTCCAAATCCTCTGTGTTTTTCTCTGCATTCTAATTATTGGGATCCGAGACCTGTGGTTCCCATCTGAGGGGATTAAAGATGTTAAAGATGTGTTCCACCACACCAGGATCGAAGTTTTTCTTTATTTAGAGTTTGTTTTGTATCAGGCTGACCTTGAGCTTTGAGATCTGCCTGTTTCTGTCTCTAGTGTGTTGGGGTTAAGGGTGTACTCTTCTTGAATGATGGGATTAAGGGTGTGTAACCTCACCACCCTTTTCCTTGTAACTCTAGAATTTATAAGTCCACTAACTCTATGGTGCTCCTCCCATCTCTGCTGAAGTTAAAGGCGTGGGTTAACACCACATTTCTCCTGTATTTTACCTTAGCTCTACGTTTTTTCAACACTTGGAGGTTCATAAAACCAGGTTGAAAGGCTGTGTCCTTTATTTTATTTACAGTGTTTTAACGTTGTTACCTGCTTTTTTTTTAATTAGTAAATTTATTTGTTTTTTGCTACAGGTTACATCCTTAACATATTGTCCTCTTTTCAAACTTCCCAGCCCCACCCTTCCATGCTCTACCCCCTGACCCTTCCGTCTTGATCCTCTGGGGTGGAGTGTCCCTGCATACCAGTCTCTCACCACAGATCAGGCGTCATATGAGGGCCGAGAGCCTCTTCAAACACCAGGGGCCTATGAGGCAGTACTGCCAGTGAAAGGTGTCTCCTTGCTACGGGGGGAAAACTAAAAAAAGACCAACAAACACACAAACCCACAAAAACAAAGAACAACAACAAAAAAAGAGAGGAAAAAGAAAGAAAAAAAAGGGAAAGGAAAAAGAAAAAGAAATGAAAAAAAAAGTTTATGTCCATGTTCCTTTTGGTGTGTTGGTTGTAGTAGAGATATCCTGTACGATATAGCTAAAATCCTACTATAAGTGAATAGATGCCATGTGCATCCGTTTGAGTCTGGGTTAGCTCACTCAGGATGAACTTCTCTAGATCCATCCATTTGGTTGCAAATTGCATGATTTCATTGTTTCTGATAGCTGAGTAATATTCCATTGTCTAGATGTACCACAATTTTTTAATCCATTCTTCAGTTGAGGGACATCTGGGTTGTTTCCATTGTCTAGCTATTACAAATAAGGCTGCTATGAACATAGATGAGGAGACTTCCCTATGTCTCCGTGAGGTGTCCTTTGGGTGTATACCCAGAAGTGGTATGGCTGGGTTCTGAGGCAAAGTTATTCCAAGGTTTCTAAGATATCTCCAGACAGACCTCCATAGTGGTTGCACAAGTCTGCACTCCCACCAGCAATGGAGTAGGGTTCCCCTTTCTCCACACCCTCGCCAGCATGTGCTGTCATTTGAGCTCTTTATCTTAGCCATTCTGACAGGTGTGAGATGGAATCTCAGGGTCGTCTTGAGTTGCATTTCTCTGATGATTAAGGATGTTGAGCATTTCTTCAGGTGACTCTTGGCCATTAGGGATTCCTCCTTTGTGAATTCTCTATTTAGCTCCATCTCCCATTTTTTTGATTGGATTATTTGGTTTCTTGGCATTAATTTCTTGAGTTCTTTGTAGATTTTAGATAATAGCCCTCTATCAGATGTGGGGTTGGTGAAGATTTTCTCCCAGTCTGTTGGTTGCGGTTTTGTTCGAATGACAGTTTCTTTTGCCTTACAGAAGCTTTTCAGTTTCATGAGGTCCCATTTATTGATTGTTGATCTCAAGTCCTGAGCTGTTGGTGTTCTGTTCAGGAAATTGTCACCTGTGCCAATGAGTTCGAGGGTTTCTCCTACTTTTTCTTCTAGTATCTTTAGTGTGGCTGGCCTTATGTTAAGGTCCTTGATCCACTTGGAATTAAGTTTTGTACAAGGTGATAGGTATGGGTCTAATTTCATTCTTTTGCAAGTGGACATCCAGTTGGACCAGCACCATTTGTTGAAGATGCTGTCCTTCTTCCATTGTGCGGTTTTGGCTCCTTTGTCAAAGATTAGTTGGCCATAGGTGTGTGGGTCCATGTTTGGGTTTTCAATTAGATTCCATTGATCCACTGGTCTGTTTCTATACCAGTACCATGCTGTTTTTATTACTGTTGCTCTGTAGTACAGCTTGAAATCTGGGATGGTGATACCTCCAGATGTTTTTTCATTGTACAGGATTGATTTAGCTATTCTGGATTTTTTGTTGTTCCATATGAAGTTGAGACTAGCTTTTTCCAGGTCTATAAAGAATTGTGTTGGTATTTTGATAGGAATTGCATTGAATCTATATATTGCTTTTGGTAGAATAGCCATTTTTATTATGTTGATCCTACCTATCCATGAGCATGGGAGATCTTTCCATCTTCTAAAGGCCTCTTCCATTTCTTTCTTCAGGGGCTTGAAGTTCTTGTTGTATAGGTCCTTTACTTGCTTGGTTAGAGTTACCCCCAGGTATTTTATAGTGTTTGTGGCTATTGTGAAGGGGGTTGTTTCCCTTATTTCTTTTTCGGTATGCTTGTTTGTTGTATAAAGAAGGGCTTCTGATGTTTTTGAGTTAATTTTGTATCCAGTCACCTTGCTGAAGTTGTTTATCAGCTGTAAGAGTACTATGGTGGAGTTTTTGGGGTCGCTTATGTATACTAACATATCTTCTGCGAATAGGGATAATTTGACTTCTTCATTTCCAATGTTTATCCCTTTGATTTCCTTTAGTTGTCTTATTGCTCTAGCAAGGACTTCAAGAACTATATTGAAGAGATATGGTGAAAGTGGACATCCTTGTCTTGTCCCTGAGTTTAGAGGAAATGCTTCAAGCTTCTCTCATTTAATTTGATGTTGGCCTCTGTCTTGCTGTATATTGCCTTTAATATTTCTAGGTATGGTCCTTTTATGCCCGTTCTCTCCAGAACTTTTAGCATGAAGGGGTGTTGGATTTTGTCAAATGCTTTTTCTGCATCTAGCGAGATTATAATGTGGTTTTTTTCTTTCATCTTTTTTATATGGTGAATTACGTTGATAGACTTTCGTATGTTGAAACATCCCTGCATTCCTGGGATGAAGCCTACTTGATCATGATGTATGATATTTTTATGTGTTCTTGAATTCGGTTTGCTAGTATTTTATTAAGTATCTTTGCAGCTGTGTTCATGAGGGAGATTGGTCTGAAGTTCTCTTTCTTTGTTGGGTCTTTGTGTGGTTTAGGAATCAGAATGACAGTGGCCTCATAGAATGAGTTTGGCAGTGTTCTTTCTGTTTCTATGTGGTGGAAGAGTTTGAAGAGTAATGGTGTTAGCTCCTCTTTGAAGGTCCAGTAGAATTCCATGCTAAAGCCATCTGGCCCTGGGCTTTTTTTGGTTGGGAGATTATTAATGACTGTTTCTATTTCCTTAGGGGTTATTGGGCTGTTTAAGCTGTTAATCTTATTTTGATTTAGTTTTGTTAGGTGGAATTTATCGAGGAAATTGTCCATTTCACTTAGGTGTTCAAATTTGGTGGAGTATAGATTTTTAAAGTAGGACCCGAATATTTTCTGGATCTCCTCAATGTCTGTTGTTATTTCTCTCTTTTCATTTCTGATTTTGATGATTTGGGTTCTTTCTCTTTGCCTTTTAGTTAATTTGGCTAGGGCTCTGTCTATTTTGTTGATTTTCTCGAAGAACCAACTCTTGGTTTCATTGATTCTTTGTATAGTTCTTTTTGATTCTAAGTTGTTGATTTCAGCCCTAAGTTTGATGATTTCCTGCCTTCTGCTCCTCTTGGGTGTGTTTGCTTCTTTTTTTTCCAATTCACCCAGCTTAGCTGTTAATTCACTAATATGAGCTGTCACAATTTTCTTTTTGAATGCACTTAGTGCTATGAACTTTCCTCGTAGCACAGCTTTTATTGTATCCCATAGGTTTGGGTATGTTGTGTCTTCATTTTCGTTGGATTTTAAGAAGTCTTTGATTTCCTTCTTTATTTCTTCCCTGACCCAGTGGTCATCCAGTAAGGAGCTGTTCAATTTCCATGTGTGTGTAGGCTTTCTGTTGATTCTTTTGCTGTTGAAGACCAGCTTTATTCCGTGCTGGTCTGATAAGATACAGGGTGTTATTTCAATTTTCTTGTATCTATTGAGACTATCTTTGTGTCCAACTATGTGGTCGATTTTGGAGAAGGTTTCGTGGGGTGCTGAGAAAAAGGTGTATTCCTTTGTGTTTGGGTGAAACGTTCTGTAGATGTCTGTTAGGTCCATTTGTTTCATGATCTCTGTTAGACTCAATATTTCTCTGTTTGGCCTCAATCTTGATGATCTCTCCATTGTTGTGAGTGGGGTGTTGAAGTCTCCCACTACTAATGTGTTGTGATCGATGTGCGATTTAAGTTTTAGAAGTGTTTCTTTTACAAAAGTAGGTGCCTTTGTATTTGGGGCATAGATGTTCAGTATTGAGATTTCTTCTTGATGAATATTCCCTTTAATGAGTATATAATGCCCTTCTTTGCCTTTTTTCATTAACTTAAGTTGGAAGTCTGTTTTGTTTGATGTTAGGATGGCTACTCAGGCTTGCTTCCTGGGTCCATTTGCTTGGAAAACCTTTTCCCAGCCCTTTACTCTGAGGTAGTGACTATCTCTGGTAGTGAGATGTGTTTCTTGTATGCAGCAAAGGGACGGGTCTTGCTTGCGGATCACTCTGTAAATCTGTGTCTTTTTATTGGGGAGTTGAGACCATTGATGTTGATAGATATTAGTGACCTGGGGTTGTTCTATGCCTTTAGTTTGGTATAGGTGATGGTCCTGTGCCTCTTTTGGTTTAGTTGCTGAGGGGTTTTCTATTCCCTTTGTTTTCTTGGGTGAAGTTTTCTTCTCTGGGATGGAATTTTCCTTCTAGGATTTTCTGTAGGGCTGGGTGTGTGGGGAGATATTGTTTAAATTTGATTTTGTCATGGAATATCTTGTTTTCTCCTTCTATGTTTATAGAGAGTTTTGCTGGGTATAGTAGTCTGGCTGGGCACCTATGATCTCTCAGGACTTGTAGGATATCTGTCCAGGCCCTTCTAGCTTTTAAAGTTTCTGAGGAGAAGTCAGGTGTAATTCTGATGGGTCCACCATTGTATGTGACTTGGCCTTTTTCTCTTACAGCTTTTAATATCCTTTCTTTGTTCTGTACATTTGGTGTTTCAATTATTATGTGGCGAGAGGAGTTTCTTTTCTGATCTAATCTGTTCAGTGTTCTGTAAGCCTCTAGGATTTTTATTGGCATCTCTTTTTTCAGGTTTGGGAAGTTTTCTTCTATGACTTTGTTGAAGATATTTCCTGGACCTTGGAGTCAGGAGTCTTCTCTTTCCTCTATACCTATGATTCTTAGGTTCCATCTTTTCATTGAGTCCTTGATTTCTTGGATGTTGTGGGTGAGAGATTTTTTAGCCTTCTCATTTTCTTTGGATGTTGTACTGATTTCTTCCATCGAATCTTCCATGCCTGAGATCCTGTCTTCCATCTCTTGCATCCTATTGTTGATACTCGCATCCATAGTTCCTGTTCTCTTCCCTTGGTTCTCCACTTCCTCTTTTAACTCTGACTGTGTTTTCTTTATTGTTTCTATTTCTAGTTTCATGTCTTGTATGTTATTGTTCATTTTGTACATTTCCTTCTGCAGCTTACTTGTTTTTGTCTGAAAATCTTTCATTGCTTTGTCTTTTTCCTGTTCAAGCTCTGTCACCTTGGCTTGGAGTTCTTTAATGGTGTTGCTCATTGTTTTGGCTTGTAAAATTGTGGCTTCTTTGAATACCTTCATTGATTTAAGTTCTTCTTGAAGGGACTCTATCACTTTCCATAATGCAGAATTGTCATCGTTTTCATGTGTTACTGTTGGTGTGAGGTCATCTGAATTGGATGAGCTAGGATAATTCTGCTTTGTTGGAGTCATATTTCCTTGATTTCTATTTTTTCTTGGATCTTGGGCCATGTGGGTGTGTTTAGCTGTCTGTTCTTGTCGTTTTCTCTGTTTGGATCCACAGGGGATGCTTTGGTGAAGGAGTCGAATTGGTTGGCTATCTGTCATTGCTTACAGGGTGATCTCAGGGTCACTGTGGTTTTAATAGCCTGAATCACTGTGAGCTGGTGCAGCCTATTCCCAGGTAGTGAGTAATGGTCTGGGATTGTTTCACTGCTCCCAGTTCAGACTTCTCTATGTTGCACACTGAGTGATCAGCTATAATGGTTCTGATGGTATGGACCTGTTTGCCCAGGCACAGATTTTGTGGGCTTTGTTTGTCGTCCCGGAGGCTGACAGGGCCTAGCTCCACACCTAATATGTCTGGGTTTACCAGAATACAGCTATGGACCCCTGGCTTCTGGTTACCCACTAGGCTTCTCTGCCACAGTCCTGGCCACTTCCCTCCCTATCTGCTCTGCCATGGGTGGGCGGAGCTTTGGCCCCTCCGGCTGTCTGAGCTGGACTCCTTCCCTAGCTGCTTTGCCGTGGGTGTGCCGGGCACCAGCCCCACCTGCCTGCTGCCCGCCCACCTCCCGCTCTGGCTCCAGCGGCTGCGGATCACCCACTGAGTGCCCTGTTTCTTCCTTGTTAAGACTTCAACTATTCTGCAAAGTTTCCTAAGTAGCTATAAGGTCTTCCTGGGGTGTGGGAAGCCCAGTAGGCTAGTGGGCGATCGTCATGTGGCTTTTGATTCTGCCTGCTGTGTGTTGGGATCGATCTTACCAGGTGCCTCTCCAAATGGGAGTTCCCGAATCCCGGATTTAGTGGCTTCCGTCTCTGCGAGAGATGGGGGGAGATCCTTGCCCTGGGACTTTTAACTGTCCCTTGGGAGCTGTGCGTGTTCCCGGAGGGGCCAGACCCTCTGGTTTTTGCACAGTGTCCCACAACTCTGTGTTTTCTATGGCTCTTCTCTCCCACATTCAAAATGCGTCCGTGCAGTTTGCCGCCATCTTGCCCCCTCCCCCCCGGGAATACCACTATTATGAGGGGTGGCCTTGTTGGAGTAGGTGTGACATTGTTGGAGGAATCACTAACCTTTGTGGGATGGATTTTGAGGTCTCCAATATCAAACACCACCCAGTTTGGAACCCAGTCTCCTACAGTTTGACTTTGGATCAAAATGCAGAACCCTCAGCTCCTCCAGCACCATGACTGCCTGCATGCTGCCATGCTTCCTGGCATGATGATAATGGACTAAACCTCTAAAACTGTAAGCCAGCCCCCATTGAATGTTTGCCTTTATAAGACTTGCCTTGACCATTGTGTCTCTTCATAGCAATGAAAACCCAAACTAGGAAAGTACTTTTTACATGTTTAAAATACATTTTTCTTTTCTCATCTTGTATAACATACACATTTAAAAAATCTGTTGAATTATTGAATGTTAGTTCTATGCAGCCCACTTGTTTTTCATGCCATGATAAAGGTTATTATTTCTTAAATTGATGTGATGCCTTGTCCCTGAAATCCTAAATTTTGTTGGAGTTGTTTCACAACAGTGGAATATAATTCTATGAATATTTTCCGCAAGTGATCGCCTGTGGTCTTACTTCCCTGTCCATTCAGTTTATTCCATGAATTTTAAACAAGAAAACAGACCGACCATCATCAGCACAAAATAATTAGCACATTAATAAGTTACTCTCTATCTAAATGTAGTACTTCAAGCTACCAATTTGAATTATATTTTTCTCTTTTTTAATATTCATTTATTATTTCAGGTTACTTCTCCACCACAGTGTCTGCTTTCCACACCTACCAGCCCCATCTTTCCACCCTATATCCCCTATTCTTCTCATCCCACTCCTCTGGAATGGAGTATCCCTACATAACAGTCCCCTATTCCAGTTCATCAGTCATATGAGGGCCAAGAGCCTCCCAATACACTGGGGACCTACAAGGCAGCACCACTAGGGCAAAGTGTCTACTGACAGGAAAAAAGTCCATATTCATGTTCCCTTTGGTGCATTCATTGTAACATAGTTATCCTGTACTATATGGCTAAAATCTGACTATAAGTGAATAGATGCCATGTGCATCCTTCTGGGTCTGGCTTAGCTCACTCAGGATGATCTTCTCCAATTCCATACACTTGGCTGCAAATTGCATGATTTCATTGTTTCTAATAGGTGAGTAGTATTCCATTGTGTAGATGTACCACAGTTTTTTAACCCATTTTTCGGTTGAGGGACATCTGGGTTGTTTCCAGTTTCTAGCTATTACAAATAAGGTTGCTATGAACATAGATGAGGAAATGTCCTTTTGATTCAGTGAGGAATCATTTGGATGTATACCCAGAAGTTACCACTGGGTTTTGAGGTAGAGCTATTCCAAGTTTTCTAAGATATCCCCAGACTGATACCATAGTGGTTGTACAAGCCCACACTCCCACCAGCAATGGAGGATAGTTCTCCTTTCTCCAAACCCTGGCCAGTATGTGCTGTCATATGAGCTTTTGATCTTAGCCATTCTGACAGGTGTGAGATGGAATCTCAGAGTCATCTTGAATTGCATTTCTCTGATGATTAAGGATGCTGAGCATTTCTTCAAGTGTCTCTCATCCTTTAGGAATTCCTCCTTTGTTTATTCTGTGTTTAACTCTGTTCCCTATTTTTTGATTGGATTATTTGGTTTCTTGGCATTTAATTTCTTGAGGTCTTTGTAAATTTTGCGTATTAGACCTCTGTCAGATATGGGGTAGGTGAAGATTTTTTCCCAATCTGTAGGCTGCCATTTTGTTTGAATGAAAATGTCTTTTGCCTTACAGAAACTTTTCAGTTTCATGAGGTCCCATTTATTGATTGTTGGTCTTAGATCCTGAGCTGTTGGTGTTCTGTTCAGGAAGTTGTCACCTGTGCCAATAAGTTCGAGGCTTTTCCCACTTTCTCTTCTAGAAGATTTACTGTGTCCAGCCTTATGTTAAGGTCTTTGATCCACTTGGACTTAAATTTTGTACAAGGTGATAAGTATAGGTCTAATTTCATTCTTTTACATGTGGACATTCAGTTGGACCAGTACCATTTGTTGAAGATGCTGTCCTTTATCAATTGTACAGTTTTAGCTTCTTTGTCAAAAATTAAGAGTGACCATAGGTGTGTGGGTTCATTTCTGGGTCTTTAATTGGATTCCATTGATCCACTCATCTTTTTTTATACCAGTATAATGCTGTTTCTATTACTATTGCTCTGTAGTACAGCTTGAAATCTGGGTGGGTGAAACCTCCAGATTTTTTTTGTTTTGTTTTGTTTTGTTTTATTGTACAAGATTGATTTAACTATTCTGAGTTTTTGTTATTACATATGAAGTTGAGAATTGTTTTTCCAGGTCTATAAAGAATTGTGTTGGTATTTTGATAGGAATTGTATTAAACCTGTACATTGCTTTTTGTAGGATGGCCATTTTTATTATATTGATCCTATCTATCCATGAGATAGGAGATCTTTCCATCTTCCAATGGCCTCTTCAAATTCTTTCTTCAAAGACTTGAAGTTCTTGTCCGACATGTCTTTCACTTGCTTGGTTAGAGTTACCTCCAGGTATTTTATATTGTTTGTAGCTATTGTGAAGGGTGTTGTTTCTCTGATTTATTTCTCAGCCCATTTATTTGTTGTATAAAGAAGGGCTTCTGATTTTTTTGAATTAATTTGTATCCAGCCACCTTGCTAAAGGTGTTTATCAGCTGTAAGAGAGTCATCCTGATTCCTAAACCACACAATGACCCAACAGAGAAAGAGAACTTCAGACCAATCTCCCTCATGAACATAGATGCAAAAATACTTAATAAAATAATGGCAAACTGAATTCACATCCAAAGTATCATACACAATCATCAAGTAGGCTTCATCCCAGGAATTCAGGGATGTTTCAACATACAAAAATCCATTAACGTAATTCACCATATAAACAAGCTGAAAGAAAAAAACCACATGATAATCTCATTAGATGCTCAAAAAGAATTTAACAAAGTCCAACACCCCTTCATACTAAAAGTCCTGGAGAGAATGGGCATACAAGGAACATACCTAGAAATGATAAAGGCAATATATAGCAAGCCAGTAGTCAACATCAAATTAAATGGAGAGAAACTTGGAGCATTTCCTCTAAACTCAGGGACAAGACAAGGATGTCCACTTTGCCATATCTCTTCAACATAGTACTTCAAGTTCTTGCTAGAGCAAAAAGACAACTAAAGGAGATCAAGGGGACACAAATTGGAAATGAAAAGTCAAATTATCCCTATTTGAAGACGATATGATAGTATGCATAAGCGACCCCAAAAATTACACCAAAGAACTCTTAGAGCTGAATTACATTTTTTAATAAATTTACTTTCATGTCAAATTCACCATTTGAGTCTTGCTCTTTTAGTCATTATAGTTTTTCTTTCTCCATTTCTTCTAATCTCTTCTACTATCTTTTACTTCATTTTTTCTTTGTTCTTCTGATCCCAGGTATAATCCTTATATGAAGGAATTGTAAAATAATATTTTAACTTGCCAAAATGTACATATTTTTTTCTGATTAAGCCTAGAATTTAAGGAAAATGTGTATCATTTTAATCAAGGAAGTTTTCTTTTGATTATCTCAAGTTTTAATATATAGTATTAAATAATATGTTATTTAACATATATATATAGAGAGAGAGAGAGAAAGAGAAAGTACCTAACAAAATGTCATGATGGAATGACGATTAGTGTGTATTTTTAATTATCCTAAACAGTTTATGACAGTTGCTAACAAAAAACCAAAACTTCACATTTCATTGTTAATTGTTACCTAAATACAATACCTTAAAAAGAGTTAACCTTAATTATGTATCAATATACAAAGATATAAGAGCATATTCAATGATCTGTTCTTTTTTCCTTACCATTCCTATATTATGTCTATATCCCATTTTTTCTCAAGTCTTTTCACCCCTACATTGGAGAGAAAGAAGGGTACAGAAAAGAAAAAGGGAGAAATCCCTGGGTCTAACCTCCAAAACCTATTTAACAATAACATTTAACAGCTTGTAATCTCTCCCTCTAAATATCAACAAGTATCAATAATACGTCATATGACCAAAGAGTGGAAAATCACCCACCCCACCTTCTGGAGATGGGACGTCGCTCTCTTAAAATGACTTCCTGCTGGTTTGGTACATAGTAAACCTGTTTGGGGCCCAAATAAAAATGGAAAAATGGTTAAGCATGTTAATAGAATCGTTTGATATTCTTTGTGCTCAGGTATTTAAAGTTATGTTTTTATTATATACTACCAAAAGCAAAAAAAATACATTAAATAAATTAGACAGAATACACACACACACACACACACACACACATAAATCTACTCCTAGTACTTAATATATCCATTAGCTGAAGTAGTATTTCTTAAATATTTGATAACATGGGTTTATTTGAAAGACCTGATTGTATAATTTAAAATATGCAAATTTAAATGTCATATTATTTTTCACAAGTACAAATCAAGATTAAACTTAATCTCACAGTGTTAAACAATCAAAAGCCTTTTTGAATAATTTCTTCCCAGATGCTATATGATATTTAAGAAATTGTTCAATTAAAAATTTATGGAATTGAATCTTGAATAAGGAAGACAATAGCAGGGGGAACAACAAATAAAATGTGCCTTTCTAAAGTTACTCAACACATGCTCTTTGAGAGCTTTTATTTTAGTTTTTCACTCTGGAGTTTTAAAAGTAGAATGCTATGCTACTAACAGAATAAGTGTCAAGCCACAAAACAATTGCAACATGCTATAGAATGTCCTTAACTAAAAAAGAGCTAATTTCAATTAGAATGACAATGTCTGATTTTTACTAAATATGTTAGTACTAATAAAGAAGAAAATCTTATATTTCATTAAAATTCCTTAATTTTCACATATTTTTTAAAAAGTGAATTGCTCCTATTTTAGGAAGATTAAGGAAGATTAAGAAAGATTGAGATTTGGACAGTATACCAGTTTCATTTAACTCGTAAAAACATTGTTCTAAAGCATATTAAATTATATATAAATTTGGATGTATTAGTTCAATTCTGAAAATTCTAGTCTCACATGCATGAGGCTTTTGATTTGATCTGCAGCATCACTTAAAGCTTGGCATGGTGGCACATACCTATAATTCTGGTACTTAGAAAATAAAAGGAGCAGAAATTAAAGGTCATTTTTGATGTTTGAGGCCAGCTTATGTTACAAGAGACCTTGTCTAGTCAAAACAAACAAACAACACTAGCAATATAACTGATGTCCATTCTTACAAGATGCATGAAATAAGGATTATTTAGGGAAACAGAGAATTTGTTATTCACTGTGGACCAATGTAAGATCAATGTAAGGAGCAATATATCTTTGTTTCCATTAACAGTTTTGAATTTAGAAAGTCAATTGCAACAGGTCATCAGAGGTAGAAATAATCCATTATATATAACCCATATTCGATTTCATATAGGTTTGCCAGGTTCACTGGCACAAGGAAATGGGGAAATTGACCAATTACTAATAGGAAATGTGTTGGAAGCCTCAAAATTTCATCAGAAACATCGTGTCAACAGTTCAGGTTTAAAGAAAAAATACTCTATTACCTGGCAACAAGCCAGGAAAATAATTTAAAAATGTCCTATGTGTTCTCTGTATAACCAAACTCCATTACCGGCTGGTAGTAACCCTACAGGTACTAAAAAGAATGAAATTTGGCAAATGGATGTTTTTCACTTTGCAGAATTTGGAAAACAAAGGTACGTACATCATACCATTGATACATACATACTCAGGGTTTCAATGGGCAAAGACAGAGAAAGGTGGGACTTCCTGAGATTAGAACAGGAAGCCTGTGCTTTAGACAGAGGATTAAGGCATTGCAGCCAGCAGCAGGAAGAAGGAATTCCAGCCAGGAGCAGCAGGAAAGAGGCACACACACATGGGTTAGAGAAAAAAAAACCTCATTCCACATGGCCAGGAACATCAGCATATCGTGGAGTATGGCAGTCCAAGGGGACGTATGTATATATGGGGTCATATTTGGGTAATAGAATTAAGAGCTAGCTTAGATGGGCCAGGATTGCACAACTCAGGCCATGGCTTGTTAAAATCCACATGGTGTCTGTGTGTGTTCATTTATAATGGCTGCTTAAAGATTAATGGCTGCCGAACCAATTAATAATAATATAAATACTGGATAAATAGTTTAATTAGCTATATTTTTTCAACAATTAGATATATAATGTGTGGCAAATTATAGGGTGAAAGATATTTGGTATTCAACATAAGAACTGATAGATCTACAAGAAATTCTTGTAGATCATGAATGAGAAAACTTCTAAGGAGTCAAATGAAAAGCGTAATCTGTTTTTGGATTCATATACAATCTGTGTATAGACTGATAGCTAAGAATAAATTTCAAACTCTAAGCATTTGTTGAGAGAGATGGGGGAGGGAGAGATGACAAATATAAAAGATAATATGTGCATGCAAGTCGTAAAATATTTATTATTTGACCATTTGCAGATGTTTTGCTGACTGTTGTCCTCTACAACAATGCAATATATTTTCTTCTTAAATGTCATGCAAATAAAAGCCAAGAGCGTTTCAGCTAAAGGGGTAATGATTTCAATGAAAATTGAAAATAAAGGCAATGTTCACAATAAATAAGTCATGAGGAATTTGGTTCAACATAATAAGTAGGCTCTCATAATATAAAATTCAGAATCTGTGACATTGGCTTACTTCATTTATCAGTTTCTTTACATATAAAAAGAAGCTGAGTGAGGAATTTCTTTAAAACTTATCAAGATCAATTACTATCATAGAAGTGAGAAACATCATGTTTTCTAAAACATTATGATTTTAAAAAGATGATTTGTAGCATCTTTAATATTCATCAATCACTAGTCTTAATTGACATTAGCAATATGATTGGAAGTTGCAAAGTTTTAGAGAAAAAGAAATGTGGTACTTTTCTTGAAGTACTTATTATTCATCTATTTTGTGTAGTGTGCACCGTTTAAGTGAAAAATTGTACTTACACTTGATTGGAAAACAAAACAATGTACATTTCTTACAATTTTTTAAATATATAATGAAAACAGAGTTAGCAGAATAATATTTTGTTAGACATGATTTTCAGGGAGTAAAAAACATCTACAAAATCCTTGCTCATTCATTTATTGTAGGAATAATTCTAAATATACCCTAAGATTCTGTCCTGTAGGATTTTGGTGCTCACATTTCTGGAGGAGGAGCTTTTAGCCATGAGAATATTCTACCACAATTGTATTTCTTATGCAATATAAGAGGTAGAAATTTTTAAACAATAGAATTAATACATAAAGACATTCCTTGGGTGAAACTAGCTTGATCTATTAAGTATTTAAATAGCTGTACCAGCTGTGAAGTAGAGAGAAGAGAGAAGGAGAAAGAAGGAAGAAAAACAGGGAGAGAGGTGTGGGGAGAAGAGGAGAAACAGACAGAGGCAGGGAGAAAAACAGATATAGGCTGACAGAAAGAGAGAGAGAGAGAATAGGAAAGGTCAAGTACCAGGGAACTGAGGGTAAGATTTCTTTGCTTAAAATGTGCGGCTATGTCTACAATCAACAGACCCAAAGCAACAGAAGCATGATCATTGATCTTTGCAACCTGTTAAAGGGACACTTCCTGCTAGTGGAAATGCCATGTAGGCCCCCAGTGCAAGAGGAAGCTCTTAGCCCTCATGTGTCCAATGAACTGGTAGGGGCTGATATGTGGAGGCACCCCACACCAGAGGAGTAGGATACGTGTGTAGAGAGTTAGATAAATTAAATTAGATTTAGAAAATATATAGGGGTTTCTGATATTGTCTCTTAATTCAGGGCATGAAGATCATTATCAGCATGTGGACTAAAAACAGGAAACAAACAGGAGACTTAATGGACTGAAAAACAAGGTTTAAGTCAGGAAAAACAGGAAACACTTAATGGACTGAAAAACAAGGTTGAAGTCAGAAAAACAGGAAAGACTTAATGGATTTAAAGAAACAAAGTATCTGGCCTGACATTGTTTTCAGCTGCTAAGTGGGCAGAGCCCAAATTAAGCTGAAACAGAGTTCCTCCTATTTAAGGACAGTGCATAGAGCCCCATGAGGAGATGAGGCCCCTGATGTTAGAGAGCTCCGAGAGTCCTGCTGAAAAAAGTGCTGGCCATCATTTGATGGCCAGATATCCCTGAGGCAGAAAGAAGCTGGTGAGCAAAGAAAGCCTGAGCAAGACTCCAAAAGGCAAAGGACTAAACCCTGTGGCTCAGCTTTTGCCTAGAGGGGTTTGATCTGTCTGAACAGTGACCTAAAGGAAACTGTGCCTGGCTTTAAAGATTCTGAGGTAGAGTGGCAGAGTTGCTGATGCGAAGGATCTGGGGTCTCCTAGAGAGAGGAAAGCATCAAGCCTTATTTAAGGTGAGACTGCAATAACCATCTTACCCTGACGAATCTACATCTGAGAGATCCAGAAAAAGGACTGCTAAGTGTTCTAAAGAATGTACAACAAAGACTGTGTTCCTGACGACTGAGGACCTGCCCCAGAGACTGTATCATTCTAAAAGGTTAGAAAAATAATTATCAGTAGGTTTAGTGGATAGGTTAAGGGGGTTATAGGAATGTGTAGGATTAATAGTTAAGAACTAATTGTTGGTATTTGTTATAAGTGAATATAATAATAAATAAATAAGGGTTAAATAATAATTTAAAAATTTAGTTACATATGTGGGAGAGGGGGAAGAGGGTTAGAGGGTGAGACTGGGAGGGGCTGAGGGTAGGGACTGTGATGGAGATGTAACTTGAAGCAATATATATAAAATAATGTGCTGATATGAAAGAGAATTTGATCATTGAGTCTATAACCATAGGTAACTACAAGAAAAATGAACAGGAGTTGGGGTGGTAAAAATATACCCTGATCTCCAAAAGAGGATACTGAATGCTATAAATTCAGTTGCTATTATAAATATTACACTCTGAATCTTGATACACTCACACTGAAAGTTAACAAATGTGCCTTGTATGAAATTTGTTAACAGGATAGTAGATAACTTATGGCCCTCATATGGTTCTTTTCATTCTCAAGTTTCTCAAGAAGTTTATGGATATGAGTAAGAAGGACCAGGACTGAACTAGCTGTTTGTTCCTATTATTTGAGTGACACTGGAAATTGTAAAAGACCAAAAAAATAAAAATAAAAACAAAACAAAACAAACAAACAAACAAAAAAAAACCAAACCCTACTACCATGTATCAAAGAAGCTGTTTCTTACTCTGTGCTAAGGATAGCTGGTTGTTCCTAGAATATTGGTCATTTAGGAAACAAGTAGTGCCAACACTTAGGTCATTTAACCAATGACTCTCATTGCCATAGAAATCAGGTTCAAAGTGCTACATTCATGTTAAGTACTTGTCTAGTCAACTACACTGAAATTTCCAGAGAACTGCCATGAAGGATACATTGGCACTGAGCTCACCGTTACTGCCAATAATCTCATTACAGCACACTGATAGCTGCAAGTATTTTAAGCAGTCCCTCTGCCCCAGTGTAATTGTTCTGGGAACAGGAATTATTTATGCTTCTACAGTTGAGGTAATTTGTTATCTACGTAGGTTCTTTTCCATTGCTTTGTATACACCACAACCAAGGAACTTTACAGAATGAAGAGTTTGCTGTGACTTGCAGATTTAAAGTGTTAGTTACAGTCCATGATTATCATTGCAGGAACCATGAGAGTGGACAGAAATACATGGTAGTGGATCAGTCACTGATAATTCATATCTCAAGACCAACAACTAAGAGGCAGATTGATATGGGAATGGTATGAGTTTTTGAAATCTCAAAACCTGCAGTGACTTCTGCCCCAAAAAGCCCATATCTCTTAATCCTTCCCCCCAAAATTCCACTGACTCTGGGCAAAACATTCAAATATATGAGCTTATGGGGACTATACAAATTCAAAACACTATAGTAACAAAACTAGTAGGCTACTGAAAGGAAAGGGGAACTTAAGGGTATTCGAAGAAAGTAGATTACTTGTGTCAATAATTCTTGGAAAACCTTTTGTTTTAAAACCAATTTTTCTATAATCATATGTTTAGAATGTGGTATGCAAATTTCTTGCATGAATCCTAGTTAGTTTGTAATCATTTACATATAAATTTTAAACTTAGGTGGATCCAAGATGGCGGTGGCCGGCGCGGACGTATTTTGATTTTGGGGTCAACAGTCACAAGGCAACAAGTGTTGCAGGATGCTGTACAAAGGGTACAACCCCTTCTAAATCTCACCCAGCTACACAGGGACCACAGAAGATCCCTGGGCAGGACGCCCCTTCCCACTCTCAGACACGCTAGGAAGCCGCTGGACCTGGGAATCAGGATCACTCATCCCCCAACAAGAGACTCCCGGTAAGTTCCAACCTAATACCCAGCCAGCAGATTCAGAACCCACGCAGAGATAATCCCCAACCTGCTGGGCACTCCCAGGTCTCACACAGACGATCCAATTATCTGGCAAAAGGTTGCAACCCGTGGAAGTGAACAGAGCTCCACTGCAAAGTGCCTTCAGATGGCAGATCACAGTCTGTGACGTCACTGGCCAGTTTCCAAGCCATGGGAGCGGCAAGGCTACTAGAGCTGAACTGCAGATTTACCCACTACAGGAACCAACCCCAGGCAAACTGCAAGATATTTGAAACTGTCATATATCGGATTTTTGTACTAGTATGGGCCCTTCTGGCGGGGAACCTGAGCTTACTTCTACACAGCTCTGCCACCTGGATTAGTTAGGTCTCCACCTGGGAGGCGGGGCTGAAGGACTCACCTTATAGGGGTGGAGGAAGACAACGCTACTCCTACACCAAAGTGCCCTCTTTGGACCCAAGTCCAGAAGACAGCAAAAAAAAAAAAAAAAAAAAAATTACACATGGCCAGAGGAAAAACAGAGCAAAATGTCTCCAACAAAAGAAAGCAATGGTATTCCATCCAGCCTGAACCACCTCACCACAACTGAAACACATGAAAACGATGACAATTCTACATTATGGAAAGTGATAGAGTCCCTTCAAGAAGAACTTAAAACTGTGAAGGAATTCAAAGAAGCCACAATTTTACAAGTCAAAACAACGAATAATACCATTAAGGAGCTCCAAGCCAAGGTGACCCAGCTTGAACAGGAAAAGGATAAAGCAACGAATGGTCTCCAGGCAAAAACAAGCAAACTGGAGAAGGAAATGTACAAAACGAACAATATCATTCAAGACATGAAAATAGAAATGGAAACAATAAAAAAAACACAGTCAGAGTTAAAAGAGGAAATGGAGAATCAAGAGAAGAGAGCAGAAATTACAGATGGAGTGGAGTATGAAAAATAGGATGCAAGACATGGAAGACAGGATCTCAGGCATGGAAGATTCAATGGAAGAAATCAGTACAACATCCAAAGAAAACGAGAAAGCTAAAAAATCACTCACAACATCCAGGAAATCAAGGACTCAATGAAAAGTAGGAAACTAAGAATTATAGGCATGGAGGAAAGAGAAGACTCACGACTCCATGGTCCAGGAAATATCTTCAAAAAAATCATAGAAGAAAACTTCCCAAACCTAAAGAAAGAGATGCCATTAAAAATCCAAGAGGCTTACAGAACGCAAAACAGATTAGATCAGAAAAGAAACTCCTCTCGCCACATAATAATAGAAACTCCAAATGTAGAGAACAAAGAAAGGATATTAAAAGCTGCAAGAAAAAAAGGCCAAGTCACATAAAATGGCAGACACATCAGAATCACACCTGACTTCTCCTCAGACACTTTGAAAGCTAGAAGGGCCTGGACGGATGTCCTTCAAGCCCTGAGAGAACATAGGTGCCCAGCCAGACTACTATACCCAGCAAAACTCTCTGTCAACATAGAAGGAGAAAACAAGATATTCTATGACAAAATCAAATTCAAACAATATTTCCTCAGAAACCCAGCCCTACAGAAGATCCTAAAAGGAAAATTCAAACACAGAGAAGATAACTACACCCAAGAAAACAGAGGAAATAGAAACCTCCACAGCAACTAAACAAAAAAGAAACACAAGACAGCCAGCTATACCAAAATAATGGGAAATAACAACACCTGGTCACTAATATCTATCAACATCAAAGAACTCAACTCGCCAATAAAAAGACATAGACTTACAGACTTGATCTGTAAACAAGACCCATCTTTTTGCTGTATACAAGAAACACACCTCACTATGGAAGATAAACACTATCTCAGAGTAAAGGCTGGGAAAAGGTTTTCCAAGCAAATGGACCCAGCAAACAAGCAGGAGTAACTACCCTGATATCAGACAAAATAGACTTTCAATTGAAGTTAATAAAAAAAGACAGAGAAGGGCATTACATACTCATTAAAGGAAATATCCACCAAGAGGTCATCTCAATATTGAACATCTATGCACCAAATACAAAGGCACCTACATTTATAAAAGAAACGCTTCTAAAATTTAAATCGCACATCAATCCAAACACTTTAATAGTGGGAGACTTCAACACCTCACTCAAAACTATGGACAGATCATCAAGACAGAAGCCAAACAGATAAATAATGAGTCTAACAGAGATCATGAAACAAATGGACTTAACAGATCTCTACAGAATGTTTCACCCAAACACAAAAGAATACACCTTCTTCTCAGCACCTCACGGAACCTTCTCCAAAATCATCCATACAGTTGGACACAAAGATAGCCTCAACAGATACAAGAAAATTGAAATAACCCCTTGTATCTTATCAGACCACCATGGAATAAAGCTGGACTTCAATAGCAAAAGAATCAACAGAAAGTCTACACTCACATGGAAATTGAACAACTCTTTACTAGAGGACCACTGGGTGAGGGAAGAAATAAAGAAGGAAATCAAAGACTTCTTAAAATCCAACGAAAATGAAGACACAACATTCCCAAACCTATGGGACACAATGAGAGCTGTGCTACGAGGAAAGTTCATAGCCCTAAATGCCTTCAAAAAGAAAATTGTGACAGCTCATATTAGTGAATTAACAGCTAAACTGGGTGAATTGGATAAAAAAGAAGCAAACACTCCCAAGAGGAGCAGAAGACAGGAGATCATCTAACTTGGGGCTAAAATCAACAACTTAGAAACAAAAAGAACTATACAAAGAATCAATGAAATCAAGAGTTGGTTCTTCGAGAAAATCAACAAAATAGACAGACCCTTAGCCAAATTAACTAAAAGACAGAGGGAGAAAACACAAATCAACAAAGTCAGAAATGAAAAGGGAGAAATAACAACAGACATTGAGGAAATCCAGAGAACGTTTGGATCCTACTTTAAAAATTTATACTCTACCAAATTTGAAAACTTAAGTGAAATGGACAATTTTCTTGATAGATTCCACCTACCGAAGCTAGTTCAAGATCAGATAAACAGATTAAACAGTCCTATAACCCCTAAGGAAATAGAAACAGTCATTAAAAATCTCCCAACCAAAAAAAAACCCCAGGGCCAGATGGCTTTAGCACGGAATTCTACCGGAACTTCAAAGAGGAGCTAACACCAATACTTTTCAAACTCTTTCACAAAATAGAATCTGAAAGAACGTTGCCAAACTCATTCTATGAGGCCACAATCACCCTGATTCCTAAACCACACAAAGACCCAACAAAGAAGGAGAACTTCAGACCAATTTCCCTCGTGAACATAGATGCAAAAATGCTTAATAAAATACTAGCAAACCAAATTCAAGAACACATCAAAAGTATCATACTCCATGATCAAGTAGGCTTCATCCCAGGAATGCAGGAATGGTTCAACATACGAAAGTCTATCAATATCATTCACCATACAAACAAGATGAAAGAAAAAAAACCACATGATAATCTCACTAGATGAAGAAAAAGCATTTGACAAAATCCAACATCCCTTCATGCTAAAAGTTCTGGAGAGAAAGGGCATACAAGGACCATACCAAGAAATAATAAAGGCAATATATAGCAGGCCAGTGGCCAACATCTAAATAAATGGAGAGAAAATTGAAGCATTTCCTCTAAACTCTGGGACAAGGCAATGATGTACACTTTCAATATATCTCTTCAATATAGTACTTGAAGTTCTTGCTATAGCAATAAGACAACTAAAGGATCAAGGGGATAAACATCGGAAATGAAGAAGACAAATTATCCCTATTTGCAGATGATATGATAGTATACGTAAGCGACCCCAAAAATTCCACCAGAGAACTCTTAGAGTTGATAACCACCTTCAGCAAAGTGGCTGGATACAAAATTAATTCAAAAAAATCAAAAGCCCTCTTTATACAACAAACAAATGGGCTGAGAAAGAAATAAGGGAAACAACCCCCTTCACAATAGCCACAAACAACATCAAATTCCTGGGGGGTAACTCTAACCAAGCAATTAAAGGACCTGTAAAACCACAACTTCAATCCCTTGAAGAAAGAAATGGAAGAGGCCTTTAGAAAATGGAAAGATCACCCATGCTCATGGATAGGTAGGATCAACATAATAAAAATGGCCATCCTACCAAAAGCAATGTATAGATTCAATGCATTTCCTATCAAAATACCAACACAATTTTTTATAGACTTGGAAAGAGCTAGTCTCAATTTCATATGGAACAACAAAAAGCCCAGAGTAGCTAAATCAAACCTGTACAATAAAAAAAACACCTGGAGGTATTACCATCCCAGATTTCAAGCTGTACTACAGAGCAATAGTTGTAAAAACAGCATGTTATTGGTATAGAAACAGACCAGTAGAACAATGGAATCGAATTGAAGATCCAGAAATAGACTCACACACTTATGGCCACCTAATTTTTGACAAAGAACCCAAAATGGCACAATGGAAGAAGGACAGCATCTTCAACAAATGGTGCTGGTCCAACTTGATGTCCATTTGTAAAAGAATAAATTAGACCCATACTTATCACCTTGTACAAAACTTAAGTCCAAGTGGATCAAAGACCTTAACATAAGGCCGGTCACACTAAATCTACTAGAAGAAAAAGTGGGAGAAACCCTCCAACTAACTGGCACAGGCAACAACTTCCTGAACAGAACACCAACAGCTCAGGACTTGAGATCAACAATCAGTAAATGGGACCTCATGAAACTGAAAAGCTTCTGTAAGGCAAAAGACACTGTCATTTGAACAAAAAGGCAGCCTACAGAATGGGAGAAAATCTTCACCGTCCCCACATCTGACAGAGGGCTAATATCTAAAATCTACAAAGAACTCAAGAAATTAAATGCCAAGAAACCAAATAATCCAATCAAAAAATGGGGAATAGAGCTAAATAGAGAATTCACAAAGGAGGAATCCCTAATGGCTGAGACACTTGAAGAAATGCTCAACATCCTTAATCATCAGAGAAATGCAACTCAAGACGACTCTGAGATTCCATCTCACACCTGTCAGAATGGCTAAGATCAAAAACTCAAATGACAGCACATGCTGGCGAGGGTGTGGAGAAAGTTGTACCCTACTCCATTGCTGGTGGGAATGCAGGCTTGTGCAATCACTATGGAGGTCAGTCTGGCGATATCTTAGAAAACTTGGAATAGCTCTGCCTCAGGACCCAGCCATACCACTTCTGGGTATACACCCAAATGCCTGTTCACGGAATCATAAGGAAGTTTCCTCATCTATGTTTATAGCAGCCTTATTTGTAATAGCTAGAAACTGGACACAACCCAGATGTCCCTCAACCGAAGAATGGGTTAAAAATCTGTGGTACATCTACACAATGGAATATTATTCAGCTATCAGGAACAATGAAATTATGCAATTTGCAGCCAAATGGATGGAAGTAGAAAAGCTCATCCTGAGTGAACTAACCCAACCCAGACTCAGAAGGATGCATATGGCATCTATTCAATTATAGTAGGATTTTAGCTATATAGTAGAAGGTATCGATACTACAACTAACACACCAAAGGGAACTTGGACATAGACTTCTTATTTTTAATTTTTATTTTTTATTTGTTTTTTTTATGTATTAGTTATATTTTTTTCTATTTTGTAGTCTTTTTTATCTATTGTCTGCTTATTGGTTTGTTTGTTTAGTAGTTCTCTCTCCTGGGGAACGAGACACTTTTCACTCATGGTACTGCTTCGTAGACCCCCAATGAATGAGGAGGCTCTTGGCCCTCATACGACCTCTCAACTGAGATGAGGGACTGCTATATAAGGACACCCCACCCCAGAGAAATGGGATGGAAGGTTTAGGAGGTAAAGAAAATAAATAAAATGTGATGTTTTGGCCTTTTACTACTAATTGTCATATCATGTTTAGGATAATTAAGAAATGCAAACTAATGGTTATGCAAGCCGGTCATTCTGCTAGGTACTATGACCGCCTATTATAGTTACTTGCTAAGCTAATCAGAAATAAACCTGCTAAGAGACAAGCAACATCTACTTACCCTAATATAAGAGATAGATAGGGCCTCTTCAAAAACCTCAAGAGATCTGCAGAATATGGCATTCAAAGATGTTTTCGTAACTTTAGATTTTTTATATCAAAACATATCAACTCCTGACAGTACCCCCTATTCTCCTCCAAGTAGAAGAAGAGCATTGAAGAATCTCCAGTGGGAGATGATTGAATTAGTCGCAAGCCTATCTCTTGGTAGGAAAAGCCCCCTTGCTCCAACTGTAGACAGAATGCTGTCCAAAAAGGACAAAACCTGGAAGCAGGTAAGTCGACAGCCTAGCTCTGCCAAGACAGGGTAGGTAAGTCCTTCATAACCTCTGCTCTACAATCAATGTCTGTCAGAGAAACGGGGCCAAATGCCTGAAGATCGATGCTGTAATGTATGGAGAGAAAATGGGAACTGTCCAGGCAGCCACTGGTATGCCATTTCTTAGTTTGGGAAGCTGCAGGCCCTGTACTTCCTATAAAATCAGATATATTTATCCCTCTCAGGTCTCTGAGGTGGTTGAAGAACAGATAGCTAGAGTCTCATAATTAAATTTTGAGTTGTTTAGGAGTCAAGAGAGTGTTATAGATCTAAGAAGATACTTTTAAAATTGTGTTGCAAGTTAGTATGAATGTTGAGTCAGATATAGAACTTTAAACTCATGGAGATGGTTAGATAGTAGAATGTTAAATTCAGGTGCCAAATACATATGAACTGGACATTGGGAATGTACGTTAAGCCATATAACCCTCATAACTGTGGCCTTATTACCTCTGTTGTTTTGTATTGTATTTATTATTATAAGAGAAAGAGCCATTTGTTGGACTGAAAGGGGAAACTGTAGGGGGAAATAAGATATACCTTTAACTTAAAAGAAAAAAAAGGGAAGAGGATGGGGGGTTGAGGGTGGGAGGGTGGGACTGGAGGGGGGAAAGGGAGGGGACTGCGATTGACATGTAACTTGAAGAAATAAAAAATAAAGTAAAAAAATAAATTTTAAACTTAAATGAACAAAAATGGAGACCAATTATATCATTCTCATACTTATTTCAAAATCATCGTTTGGAAATTTTTACTTTTATTTATTTATATGCATTTATGCATTGATTATGCAAACGTAAACTGCAGTCAGAGAGTTTCACATATATGGATCTTGTTAGTACCTACTCTGATGAATGTTTTTTTTTATTGAGAATAAATTTTAATACTAATTTTGAATAAGGGAACAAAAATAAGTCTCAGGGAAAGATTACTCAAGCAATACTGTTCATTGATAATTTTTCAGAGAAAATGAGTGAACTTCCATAATCCATAGTAAATAGGTTTAATTCTCTTATGCAAGTAAAATGGACTAGATGGTAGAAGTCACATATTTAAGTTACCAAAATATAATAGAATGACACAAGTAATATGATTATACATAGATATGGGTCTTTAATTTAAAATACAAAATTGAATACTTGTACAAATAGATGGAGGGATACATAGGTGATGATGAATAAGCTACAGATGAATAATCATAGGTTAGAATTTTACAGAAATTTTTATCATAAACATGGCAGTTCTGGCAAGGGATCACATTCAAAGATCTTCTAGGTCTCTGATCCAGCTGGAATGCAGAGACAACACACATTTTTAATCACTCTCACTGGCATACAGACACCCACCTTTAATCCTTCTGGCTGGAATATAGATCTGCTATTAGTACACACCTTTAGTCCCAAACAATGAAACCTAATTGAGGAGCAGACAAAGTGATGAGTCAGAGGTAAGATATGTCCAACTCTCACAAGAACAGAGAGGAGGGAGAGGCTACTTAAGAGCAACCCAGGGAAAGAGAGGAAAGTAAGTTCATGGAGATAGTACAGAACAGTTTGGGAGTACAGTATAGTTTGGCACAGTTTGTTGCAGTTCAGTTGAGTCCAACTGAGTTCCTGCAATTCAGTTTGTGGAGTCCAGAGACAGTTTTTCCAAGCAGAGCAATTCCATGAGAAGTAAGAGAAGCAAGTTTGAATCAGTCAACATGGAGAGGAGTTTTGAGCCAGAATAGCTGAATTGAACCAGTCAGCCAGAGTTTAGAAAGAATTAGAAAAGGTGAACTTATTCAGCAGTAAATCTCTGAGGTTGAAAAGATTCTAGGCATAGGTTAGAAGATGGAGGGTTGAAGCTGAAACCTTCAAGGTCTCACCTTACAGAAGATTAGATTGTATGGAGCCTAGAAGCTTCCAGAACTAGACCCAATCAAGTTTAGAAAAGAGATTGAAAAACTCATGGCTCATCCATAAAGCTTGGGTATAGTTCTCTTGTCGTCTGAGGAAATAAAAGTGGCATTTACAAGAAGAATGCATTTCATAAGTTACTATTGATTCTCTAAGATGTTTCAGATCTTGTATTTTAACAAGATTCCAGGCTAATTGCTCGTTTCATGAATTTTTACAATTTTTGGGCATTTTGGATAACTGGGAAAGCCAATGAGAGTGGATGCTTTTCCTCAATTTCATTAAGAGGTACACTGTAGGTTCAATGGGATGTCTAGATCCTTAATTTTATTTGGTATCATAGGTTCACAATTAATCATTTCCTCTTTTCTTACTTCCTTTGTCTTTTTTCTCTCAAGTCTTTCTATTATCATAGTTAATTTTTCTGGTAGTATAGCTATTTTTTAAATCTTTTCTGTGAGGACATATATAAAGATTGTTATTGAATATAGGGAGAGGTATATTCCAGTGCTCACAGTTGCAATAAGTACTGTGATTCCTTTTTCAATAAGGGTTCTGTCCCCTCAACTCCTACCCATGGTCTTACAGAATCTGAAATGGAGTTTCCCCCTTTTTTAATGAATAAAAGTCTGTCTATATAATTACAATTGTCTTTTGGGATGCCCTACCATGATTTGCTCTCTCAGAGGCTCTTACACCATTCCTTGCTCTGGGCTCGAGGCTTTGACAGCTTCAGAGTCTCCAGAGTCTATTGGGGCATCCAGCCAAACTAAAGAACTGAAGCTTCCTCTGGAGATGATCCCAAGGAAATTTCTCCTCTGTGACTTTCTGTCAGACGTCTTTAGTGCTCTGCGATGATTCTGTCAGATGTCCTCTGCTTTCAGCAACTTTGATGGACTTTCTTCTTCTCCATTTACATTAGGTGCCCAATAAAATTTCCTCAGAAGAGGGGATGAGAAGAGACCCATAAGCAGGCCTTAAGAATGTATGGCTTGGGCTGAGCCCAGAGAGTTTCTTTCCAACTATACCTAGACCTGGAAACTTCTAGACTCAGTACAATCTACTGCTGTCTAAAATCTCCTACTCACTACTTTTCTGCAACAAGTAGAGTAAGAGATTTCATTAGCTGTGGGGCTAATACTTGTTCATTCAAAGTAAGAGAATAGTAACAGCACCAATCACAAGTATTCTGGAAGAGTAAATTCTATAATCAGTTTATACAAAATTTAGCGCACCTTAAGACAGAGAAATCACCTTTTGTAATTAACAAATCAATGAATATAGATCGAAAGTATTAGTATACAGACAAGAAAGCAAAAAAAACCTAACAGAGCATGTAAAATTTCTATATTTTTTAAAATATGAAACAAAAAACATTCCTCATTCTGTAGAAAGTAAGATCTGAAGCAAAATGGCAGTTGAATAAGATCTTCTTGTGAAATCTCCTTATACACACAATACTGTACAATTCACTGTCACAGACCAAGTTAACCTCAGTGAAAGCAGAGAATAAAGTTGGTGATTACAGCATTGTGACAGGGAAAAGCACAATGAAGAAAGATATCCTTGTAGCTTCTGTGTGATTAAGTAATGTTATGTAAAACAGAGAGTAATCTTAGTAAGTGCTGAACTCATAGTATGTGCAAAAATCACTAAGTTGTCAAATTTGGATCATTTTCCCCAAACATCTTTCTCAAATAATCTTATCTAGACAATTTTCCCCAAACATCTTTCTCAAATAATCTTATCTAGACAATTCAAATTATATCTATTTTCTTCTGATTTTAAAATAACCAAATTATAAAGATCATACACTAAATGGGTTATGTTTTGATGTATCCTATGAGACAAGAATAACAAAGAAGAAGGAAATAAAAGAACATGACATTGGAAATCTTTAAAATAAAATAATCATATTATTAAAAATATCAAGGTAATCACAAGTAATGAAATATGGATAATTACTTTAGTATGCTGTTGGAATAATCATCTGTTCCCAATTAATACTGATATATTGCAGTTGTGAGGTCTTTTAATGATTACATTATTGTGAAATTATTGCTACTCATATAATTTGTCCTTATAATCATGTATTTATCAAAGATACAAAAGACATGTCTCCCAGGAGGCTTATTAAAATCTGTATTCTTTGATTTTTTTCTTAATTGGTGAAGATGATAATTTCTCGTTTTTTTTCAGATATACCAACTAGGTTTTCATCAGCAGAAGTATCATTTAATATGCTATTGTCATGTACATAAATCTTCTTATTTAAAAGGCATAAAATAATAAGCAAAAATGAAGCACTACTTAGCAGCCTTCTGCAAAATCATAATCAAATCAAACCAAATTATTTATTAAGCACCTAGAGATGTGAGACATTTTAACTACTGACTTTACATGACAATAGACCAACAAGGTTAAAAACAAGAAATAATACTAGAAATAAAGTATATGTATTTCTTTCATTTCAGCATGGCTGTCTGGGGGGGTCTAAGTTAGAGACTCGTGTGGGCCACCATCCTTCAAGGCGAGAACCATTGCCTGAAAACAAACCACCACTCCTACCCCCAAACCTCAGTTGTGGTAAAAAATCTGCTGACTGCTGAGACAATTTAATGCATTCTGTATCATCTGACCTATTGAAGCTCATTAAAAAGCATAGACTACCCTTCAATCTGACATTTCTATTACCCTCTATAGGGCTTCTCTGATCATCAAAGGGAAGGTAGGGTAAGCCTAGGCTTCTATTACTGCTAAATAAGCGTGGAAATACAGTTGCATCATATCTGACCGGCATCGGCTTTGGGAATATCGACAGGATCCCCCATCTCAGCTCGGTCATTCCTGACATACTCACTGCTACTATCACCAGGATCCTTAGGAAGGTCTTCATGACGAATCTTCCTCACAAGGCGTTCGGGCACCCACACTGGATCTTGTTGATCTGAGGAAAAACACAAACAGACCCTCTCGCCCATGTTAGCACGGGGTCAGGCCCCCACCAAGAGCCTGTCAAAATATCCTTCCACTTCACCATGCCTTTAGGTGGACCATGGGAATCCTGATGTCTGTCCGCTGCTGAGCGGCCTTAAGCATCCAAATTGAAAAAGTTTAAAGTAAATAAGGCCAAAGACATTCTCTCCTTGGGGGTACGGCCTTGGCCTATTCACTTTAATAATCTTGTACTCATATCTGGAGTCTTAGCATAACCCAGGCCTTGAAGTGTTTGAGAAGAGGCTTGTACGGGCCAACCTGAAGGCCAGTTTTTCTTTGCTATGATACTCCTATCAGCCCCAGTATCCAAAAGGCCCAGGATCTTTTTACCATCAACTTTTAACTCCAAGACGGGGCATTGGTCCAAATCCAAGGAGAGAAAAGTCAGATCTGTGCCCGTGGACCCAAAACCATCCTTTCCTCTCTCTCGATCCTTTGCCGCATAGCGATCATGTAAGCTCAGCAACATGATCAACTGAGCAATTCTATCTCCAGGAGAGATAGCTGTTATACCACGGGGGGAGGCTATCATGATCTTAACCACTCCTGTATAATCTGGATCTATAACTCCAGGATGGACAATAAGTCCTCTCAAGGCTGATGATGACCTCCCTAACAGCAAACAAACTGTACCAGGTTCAAGGGGTCCTTTAAAATCTGTTTCAATTAACTGGACCCCCATTTGGGGTGTTAGTACGAGTCTGGTGGTGGAGCAGAGGTCCAATCCTGCTGAGCCTGTAGTGGCTCTCTGCGGTCTCTCGGATGGCGGAGGGTTGGCCATCTCTCTTGATTCTGTTCTTTGTCCTGATTCTCTACTGCCCCATATATTTGTGGGCCCTGAGGTCGTGGGCCCTGCTGTCCGTTTTTTGGACGAGCGCCACCATAACCTTGAGTTAAAGGCTGGCCATGGATGTCTATCACTGAACGGCATTCATTAGCCCAATGATTCCCTTTTTTACATTTTGTGCATAACCCCGGCCGCCTGGGGCGTTGTACACTTCCTGTACTTTCTGTACTCCTTCCCCTAGGGCACTGTCTTTTAAAGTGTCCCATCTTGCCACACTTAAAACAAACTCCTGAACTTCCTCCACCTTTTCTGGTCAATTGTACTACTGTGGCAGCAAGAGCAGCATTAGTTAACGGCCCTCCAAGTTCTCTACACACTTTCATCCAGGCTTCTAGGCCTTTGTTCTTGTAAGGGGTGATAGCGGCTCTACACTCTTTGGTACATTGTTCATAGACCAACTGTCTTATTAGTGGCAAGGCAGCATCCGGGTCACCAAAAATCTTCCCTGCTGCTTCCACCATTCGTGCCACAAAGTCTGAAAAGGGCTCCATGGGGCCCTGTAGAATCTTAGTTAAGTTCCCACTCACCTCCCCTTTATTAGGAAGAGATCTCCAAGCCTTGATAGCTATCTTGTTTATTTGCTCATAAACCTGAATAGGATATCCTATCTGCTGGTTGGAAAATCTCCCCTGCCCAAGCAGCATATCTCTATCCCAGGCTGGATTTCCATCTCTCTGATTAATGGCTGCTTGCTCAGTGGTATACTCAATCAAGAAAGCTTTCCAGTCTAAGTATTGCCCTGGACTTAAGCAGGCGTGGGCCAGGCCACTCCAATCACTTGGAGTCATACAATGTCTGCTTAATGCTTCCACTTGAGCCATTGTAAAGAAGAGGTAATACCATAGGTACGAACCGACTCTGCAAGGGATTTAACTACCTTCAAATCAAGCGGTTCCTCGTACCTGTTCCCTTGTGGGTCTTGGTATACCGGATAGGCAAACTGTAATTCTGTTCTTACTTGTGTCCACATCCCCGGGCAGAAAGATCTCCCTACTTTCAGGGACTGAACAGGCTGATCTATCTGAATGGCTTCTGGATATGGAGGGGGAGTTGAAGGCGCCGCGGCAACGGCTTTACTTACACCGACCGTCGCCAACGTGGCTGAAGGCGCTGTGGCAACGGTTTCACTTACACCGACTGGCGCCAACGTGTCTTTCTCTTTTACCTTTTTCTTTTCCCTTTTTCTAATAGCAGTCCTCTCCAACTGTTCTATTAGAGCGTGTAGCTCCCCTTCAGAATCCATGCCCTCTGAGTCGTCAAAATCTCTAAAAATCTCTAAAATCTCTAAGATCGGGATAGAGAAGAACCTTCTTTTTGCTTCCCTTTTCACTGTCTGCCTGCTCAAATCTTTCGCCTTTGTTACTTTCCTTTTCACTGTCTACCTGCTCAGATCTTTCCCCTTGCAGCAGTTCCAAGGCTGATTCTCCCTCCTTGATTGCGTTATAGCATCTCTGATCTTCTAAAAAACTCCTCACCATCTTCCAAATTGGTCTTACTCCATGCTTCAGAGTACCTTGCTCCCAAGCAAAATCCAAGTCCCTGCCTAATTTGTCCCAGCAGGATACCGTAAGATTCCCGGACACTGCAAACCACGGAGCCATGGAATCGCATTCATTCAAAAATCTCTCTAGGGTAGACTTCTTAAGTTTCAAATTCCTAGCTAAAAGTAGCTCCTGAAGAGCCAGAAAAATTGGATGTGACTCAGACAATCCCATGATTAAAAATTTACTTTTGGTTCGCAATTTCCCCGCGAAACTTAACCTTTTGTTCGAAACTTCCCGCGAAACTTTACCCTTTGTTCACTATCTCCGCGAAACTTTACCCTTTGTTCGCTGTTTCTGTGAAACTTTATTGCTCCAATTTATCCCAGGAACTTACCAGTGCACTGCCACTGACTGCAGGAGTTCTGAGTCTTTTCTGGTTCCCCTTAAGGGCCACCACTTGTCACGTCCCCCTCGACCAGCAAGGATGATGCAACTCACAAAAGCTCTTCTCAAGCAGTTTATTCTGGTCCCTTGAAAACAGTCTTCCGAATGCCCGGGCAGACCCAACCCACAGGCTAAATACTATATGAACAGCCAATCAAGTAAAGCCACGTGGTGCTATCTTAGAGGCCCACGTATGCGGAAGCAAGCCAGATCAGCGGTCTTAACCAAATATGGACTTGTTTACCACTGAGAGCGCTCACCGTCTGGCTGGTGGAAGGCAGAAACCGGCGCCATCTTTAGGGCACGGCACTTCGCTGCTCTCTACAATGACACACCAGTGGCTGCCCGGAAAGTTCCCATTTTCTCTCCATACATTACAGCATCAATCTTCAGCCATTTGGCCCCATTTCTCTAATAGACATTGATTTTAAACCAGTAATTATGAAGAGTCGGCTTGCCTACCCTGTCTTGGCAGAGCTAGGCTGTCGACTTACCTGCTTCCAAGTTTTGTCCTGTTTGGACAGCATTCTGTCTAAAGTTGAAGCAAGGGATTTTTCTTGCCAAGAGATAGGCTTGCCACTAATTCAACCATCTCCAGTTGGAGATTCTTCCATGCTCGTCTTCTACTTGGAGTAGAATAGGGGGTGCTGTCAGGAGCTGACATGTCTCGATATCAAAAAAATCTTAAGTTAAGAAAACATCTTTGAATGTCATATTCTTCAGATCTCTTGAGGTTTTTGAATACCACCTATCTTTTCTTATATTTGGATAAGCAAATGTTGCTTATCTCTTTGCAACTTGATTTGTGATTAGCTTAGAAAATAACTGTGATAGACCGTCCTAGTATCTAACAAAATGACCACCAGAGATTAAATAAAATATCAAAAGAGAGTATAATGGACATAAAGCTAGCTCCAATTATTCGTTACTAGAGAGAAAATACAGGGTAAGGGAAAACCTACTACTACAATTTTCCTAAACCAATATGTTTTCTAACTGTTTCACAGATATTTATTTTCATATGTATGGATAAAATATAGCTCTCATTCCTCATCAGAAATTTTTTTTTAAACAGAGATGGAAGATACTACAGAGCTCTACACCCGTCCAAAATCAGGGAAGAGGTAAGCATGGGCTAACTACCTCTAATTGGAACATATACAATGCAACCTCTGTGTCTAAGGTTAAAATAACACAGTGGAAAAAAGGTCAGAAAAACTTGTGAAAGCCAGAGGACCAGGATGTGCACTGAGAAGTAGCATCTTCTAGGCATGACAAAAATGCTGCATCTATCTACTAAATCTCAATAATCTGCCATCCTAAGCAAGATGCAGATAACTACAATACAAGTCAATTACTGACATGGACATGGGAAATTCTACAAGGTACATCTCCTAGATGAAAAACTACAAGTAACCAATGGCTGCTAAGAGGGAAGCAATCAATCTAATCTGAGACTAATTTTTATGATTCATTTTTCTTTGCATTTATGCATATATTCCTGTGTAGACCATATGTGTTTGGGTGCATTGGGAGATCAGAAGAGAATATTATATCCCCTTAATCTGGAGTTACAAGAGATTGTGAGACATCTGATGTGTGTGCTGTGAACAAACTCGTGTCCTTTGGAAGAACATTGTGCACTGTTAACTGCTGAGCCATCTCTCCAGCCCTGGTAGCTTATTTCTAAAACAGAGTTGTTTATTTTCTTAACGCTTAACTTTTGAGTTCTTTGTATATTCTAGATACTTATGCTGTGTCTGATATAGAGTAGACAACGATTGTTTCCCATTCTGTGTCATTCTGTTCACATTTCCCTTTGCTTTAAAGAAGCTTTTTACATAAATTACTATTTGTTGATTGTAGGTCTCATGTACTATTCTAGCAGTCTTGTTCAGAACGAGTTTGCCAGTGCTTTAGCAATGATCCCTATGTTATCCACTAGCAATTTTAGGTTACCAGTTCCTATGCTGAAGTATTTGATCCACTTGCAGCCGAGAACTGTGCGTCATTAGGGATAAAGATCTAGGTTTACTTTTCTGCCACTGGGAATAAAATTAACCAAACAAATGATAGAGTTCTACAATTAAAAAATTTAAAATATTTGTTTAAAATTTTGGATTATAAGTACAATTATATGATTTCTCCCTTCCCCTCCCTTCAAGCACACCTTGCTTCTTTTCAAATTCATGGCCTCTTATTTCATTAATTAATTAATACACTATTTTAACCTGCCCCATTTGTAAAATGTTACTTAAATAAGTCTGTAAAATATTACTTGTATGAATGTCTTCATGGCTGGTAATTTGGTATTTGATTGGAAAGACTAATGTGTGTGCTCTTCCTTGGAGAAGACTACAAAATTTTAAGACACCGAAAATGGAAATTGAAGAATGCATTAAACAATGGATAGATATCCTGTGCTAAGAAATTGGAATAATTTCTATTGTGAAAATGAATGTTCTGTCTGAAGATATCTATCAATTCAATGCAAAAAAAATCCCATTCCAACTGACAAGATATTCTTCACAGACATAAAAAAATTAAAAAATTTATTTGATAGCGTAAAACAATAAGAAGAGCCAAAGCAATATTGATTCAAAATAAAACCTTGGTAAGTGTTGCCTTTTCTGGTTTTAAATATACTACAGGACAATTATAAAAATAGTTTAATATTGGCACAAAACCAGAGTCACCGATCAATAGCATGCTCTGTAGTACAGCTTGAAATCTGGATTGGTGATACCTCCAGATGTTTTTTATTGTACAGGATTGATTTAGCTATTCTGGGTTTGAATTTCCATATGAAGTTGAGAATAGCTTTTTCCAGGTCTATAAAGAATTGTGTTGGTATTTTGATAGGAATTACAATGAATCTGTATATTGCTTTGGTAGGATGGCCATTTTTATTATGTTGATCCTACCTATCCATGAGGATGGGAGATCTTTCCATCTTCTGATGGCATCTTCAATTTCTTTCCAACAAAAGAAGAGAACTTCAGACCAATCTCCCTCATGAACATAGATGCAAAAATACTTAATACAATAAAGTAACCCGAATCCAAGAGCACATCAAAAGTATCATACACCATGATCAAGTAGGCTTCAACCCAGGAATGCAGGGATGGTTCAACTTATGAAAATCCATCAACATAATCACCATATAAACAAGTTGAAAGAAAAAAAAAACACATGATAATCTCGCTAGATGCTCAAAAAGCATTTGACAATATCCAACACCCCTTCATGCTAAAATTCCTGGAGAGAACGGGCCTAAAAGGACCACACCTAGAAATAATAAAGGGGATATACAGGAAGCCAGAAGCCAACATCAAATTAAATATAGAGAAACTTGAAGCATTTCCTCTAAACTCAGGGACAAGACAAGGATGTCCACTTTCCCCATATCTCTTGAACACAGTACTTGGAGTTCTTGCTAGAACAATAAGACTGCTAAAGGAGATCAAGGGGATACAAATTGGAAATGGAGAAGTCAAATTATCCCTATTTGTAGATGATAAGGTAGTATACATAAGCGACCCCAAAAATTCCTCCAGAGAACTCCTAAAACTGATAAACACTTTCAGCAAGGTGGCTGGATACAAAATTAATTCCAAAAAATCAGAAGCCCTTCTTTATATAACAAATAAATGGGTTGAGAAAGAAATTAGGGAAACAACACCTTTCACAATAGCCACAAACAATATAAAATACCTGGGGGTAACTCTAACCAAGCAAGTGAAAGACCTGTATGATAAGTAGGGACTTTTTTATGTTGATGTCTTGGTTTTTGTCATTTTTTAGGCACCTCCAGATTTTGTAGGACACGGGGTATTGGACTCACACCTAAAACCACTGACTTAGACTTGATATCCATTGTTTGCTGTTTCAAGATGCTCCTCTCCTCTGTTTTGGAACAAAATATGTGCATATATCAAAATCTAGGCAAGGACTCTACTCATAACTAAGTAGAGGTAATTGCTTCTAAGCTGTCTCAGAAGTCATCATCAAATTGTCTTCCATCCCACAAATGAGTACATTTATACACACACACACACAAATAAAATAAATGCAAATTTTATAAGTTAAAGTCTTCATAATGATTGTTCTGAACATACTCACTTATTAACCGCTATTTATATAAGAATATTCTTAAATGTCTGTCATCATGTAATTTATAAAACATTCTAATGAATAATGTGCATATGGATATTTCATTGCAGCTACACTTCACCATAAGTTTCTAGAATGGGAACCTATGAAATGAAAAATAATACATATGTTGCTATTTTAGACAGTGAAATTCTTCTTCATAATTTTAGTAGTAATTGGTATTAACTGGGATGCATGAGTGCTTATTTTCAAGGAGCAGGTACATTGATCCCTTCATAGAACTGTGATATATATATATATATATATATATATATATATATATATATATATATA
>CAJQZJ010032058.1:2054135-2064453 GCA_907164525.1 Lophiomys imhausi | reverse complement strand
ATATATATATATATATATATATATATATATATATATATATATATATAATCTCTATCAAAGTTCTCACCCTCCTCCCCTTTAGGTCTCACCCTCCCTCCTTTTTCCCATCTCCATCCTCTTCCCCTCAGATGAGGGGGGCCCCATTTATTAACCCCCTCAGTCCATCAGTCATATGAGGACTAAGAGCTTCCTCTTGAACTGGGGTGTTATATGGCAGCCCAGCTAGGGTAATGTGTTCCACTAAAAGACAACAGGGTCAATGGTTCCATGCTGGGTGGGGTTTTCTACTCCTAGGCATATATCCAAAAGATTCTCCACCAAACCACAAGGACATAGCCTCAACTATGTTCTTTCAGCTTTATTCATAATAGACAGAAACTGGAAACAACCCAGATATCCTTCAACTGAAGAATGGATAAAAAAAAACCTGTGATACATTTACACAGCGGAATAGTACTCAGCCATCAGAAACAAGGACTCCATGCAATTTGTAACCAAATGAATGGAACTAGAAAAGCTTATCATGACTGAGCTAACTCAGACCCAGAAACATGCACATGGTATGTAGTCACTTAAAAAAAAAAAAAGGATAATAAACATATAGCACAGGATGGTTGTCTGCAACCCATAGACCCAAACTGGCAGGAACCTAGCATAATAGTCCTAGAATTGTGATTTTTAACTTTTCCATATATTTATCCAGTCTGTTTCACAATGCTGACATCAGATCATGGCCCTATACATGATAAGCAAGCACATTAACATTGACCTGCAGTGCATACATTTATAAAATTTTAAAGCTAGAAAGAAATGTGAAGATATTTTCTTTTAAAAATACATGCAACATAGTTTATTGTCTATAAGATCAAATCTTACAAGACAGTTCTTAGAAAAGCAAAGATATAAGGATGAAAATAATACCTCTTAGTTTTGATGTTCTCCAGATCTCTAGTTCTTCTGTCTACAATACAATGTCTGTGTGACTTTCCTCCATGTTCATGCATGAATCATTCATGAGTTGCTTTGGAAACCTGCAGGATGGGCAACATTCTGAAGAATCATAGATGGATACGTAACTAGACTCAGGAAGCTCCCCTGGCCAAGTAATATTAAACCTGGGTCCATTTACCTGCAACATGATATCCAATACAAATTTCTGCAATGATGAAAATTTTTGAATCACATATAACCTGATAAATACAACAGCTACCCAGCACATAAAGCTAAAATATGTCAGGTATATGTCACTGGTTATTTGGAAACTAAATACTTCATTTCCTTTAAACAGTTAACATAAGTATTGACATGTACTAGTTACATTATCAGACTGCATACCTTTGTGAGAGTACCAGCCTGAAAGAGTGCCTCTTTCAGGAAGAAGAAAGAGACTTAATCATTTTTACAGATAGAATCACAAGTGCCTTACATTTTGTTTTGCTTCTTTTTTTAAGATAGCAAAAATAATAAAATGCTTAAGATTGTGTCACTCATAATCTTTACTTTCAAGTGTGTTGTACTGTAGAGAGATAAGATATGGCATAATGAGCTCAGAGTTCTAAAGTCTAATTGTATATCTCCTAGGTTGATGGACACAATAAGAACTTCTATATCTGTAATATTCAATAATACAATATTATATGTAAACTACCACTGTGCTCATCTTCAACTTTTAAAACAGTGGGTGCAATAGTTAACAACAGCTATAAAACAAAACTAACCTCACGATGTAGCACAATTTCAAATGGAGTATTTTACCTAAAGAATAGTTTTCTTTCTTAACTTCTCAAAACTATGTTGATTTAAAATATTTATATGATTTAAAATAGTTCCATTTAAAAAAATCTATAATCTACTAGGAAGAAGAAAAAAGAAATAGGTTTTCTTTTTTAATAAATGCAATAGATTCAAGTTCCCCAAGATTATGTGTATAACTCGATATTCCTTAACAATATTAACACCAGAAAACAGCTTATCAAATCCAAGTTTTCAATTTTTACACATAGATTTATAGTCGCGCGCAGAGATGATCTACAGTCTCTGAGCATAATTAGTAAATCCTGCTCTATTTTTCAAAAAGTGCCTACGTGTCTGATTTTCCTCCCTGAGTACTTCTGCAAACACATTATAGCCTGTCTCGAAGTATACATCACTATTAGTAAATGAAATATTGATGTTGTTTGGGTGAACTCATTACTATAGTCTACATTCCAGATTTATTCCCTAATATGCATATAAGTCAGTTGGGTAAACACACAATCCTAATTTATTTAACTACTTGGGAACACATGTTAAAAAGAATTAAAAGCTTTACTGTTCCCCCATGAATGTGATTCATATTTCAAACTTAGTTGTGTAGATTATTTTAGGCCAAACTTTGAACCCCTTTTTATAAAATTTTTGGTACATATATGATTCATATCTTTGATTGTGGATATAGATTGAAGTTTCTGAGAAATGTTATTAGGTTAAGTAAAACCAATAGTTATAATTACTGTTTTCACAGCTGAATTGACACTACGGTGATTCATCAACATGGGATTACTATTTTAGAATTTCATCTTATTAGTATTCAAAGGATATCTCTTTAGATATCTATTCTCTAGTTTTAATCCCTTAAAGTAAAATACAGAGTGTGGATTTAGGTAACCGGGTAAATAGGGAGGATATGGGAGATGTTGGGGAAAAGGGAAATAATAATAAGAATATATATATATGAATCCAAATAGTCTTGTTGTTTTTATAGGCTTAATAGATAGTATATCATTCTTTAACTTTCAGAAGCTTTTCAGTTTCATAAAGTCCTATTTATTAATTGTTGATCTTAGAGCCTGAACTGCGGATGTTCTGCTCAGGAAGTTCTCTCCAATGTTAATGTGTTCAAGGTTATTTCCCAATTTCTCTTCTATAAGATTTAGTGTGTCTGCTTTTATGTTGAGGTCTTTGATTCATGTGAGCTTGAGTTTTGTACAGAGTGATAGATATGTATCTATTCACATTCTTCTACATGCAAACATCCAGTTAGTCCTGTACCATTTGTTGAAGATGCTTTCTTTTTTCCATTGTATAGTTTTGGCTTCTTTGTCAAAAATCAAGTGTCTGTAGATGTTTGATTTATTTCAGACCTTGAACTGTTTTATAAATTTCCTATTCCAATTTGGTTGTCTTTGCCTGCAAATCTTTCATAGCCTTGTCTCTTTCCCACTCTTGTTTGGCTGAGTTAGCTTGGAGGTCTTTAATGGAATTCTCCATAGCTTTCATTTGTAGAATTGTGATGTCTTTAAATTCTTTCAGGGATTTATTTTATTCCTTTAAGTCATATGTCATTTTCATAAGTATAGATTTGTCATTTTCTTGTGTTTCAGCTGTAGTGAGATGGTCAAGGCTTGCTGTATTAGCATGGCTGAATTTTGTTGGCATCATGTTTCCCTGACTTTTGTCAGTTCTGTTTTTCGCTGCCTTTAGCCATCTTGTTGTCCTTAGCTCTTTGTTCCTGCTGTCTTCTGAGCTTGGTGTCAAAGAAGGAGCTTGGTCTGGAGTCTTTATAATCTTGGTGACCTGTAGCTCTCCACAGGTTGGGCGGGGCCTTGTGTTAGCTGTTGGTTCTCAGCGGGTTCCTTCAGCTCACGGCTTCCTTCTGTTACCCAACTGGGAGCTCAGGTCAGGGATTGGGGTGGGATACATTATTCCTGGCCTACAGGTTCCTGATATCCAATTGGTCTTCCTAGTGATGTTAGTGGGGGTGGATGGGCCACAGACTGTAGGCTACAGCTGCAGATCCCCTGCACTTTAAATGTCAGATTCTCCTGGTTGTGGTCCTCTCAGGCTGCTCTATGGAGATCCCAGGTTCAAGCTGCACCTCTCAGCCATAAGCCCTGTGTGAATGGTCCTGAGAGCTCTTGAATGGTCCTGAATGGTGGTGAATGGGTGAATGATTCTGAGTGTTCCTGAGTGGTCTTGAGGATGAAGGTCAGGGAACCCCGATGGCACATGTCCAGAAGATGACTCTTGGAGGGACAGCCCCCAGCTCAGAATGGATGGGAGAGTTTCAAGGGGTTGGGCAGAGCTGGCATTTGCTGGGGGAGAGGAGGGAGGTCTAACCTAGGTGTTGGGGTTCAAAGCCTGGCAACTTGAGGTGACATTAGGGTAGGAAAATTTGGCTGGTCGACTCTGGGAGAAGTGGGGGCAAGGAAGAGAAGATATCTAACCTGAGTGGTCCAGAGGCCGGAGTTCCAAAAAGATTATTTTTAGTCTCTATCACTTGAAATTATTACATATTGTTGCATAAAATAAATGCTTTAATGTTGGGTTTGGTAGATTTTACCACAAAAATCATGATTCTGTTGGAAATGCTTTCTAAATATGACATAAATCATGGTACTTAATTAAGATGAAAAACCCAAATTGCATAAAAACTATTTTACACTGCTATCTAACAAATGTATCTGTGATCATCAGACATTTAGGCATCATTCAAAACCATATAAATGATTCAAAAAAATGTGGTTTTTATAATATAAATTTCTGAAATATAATATTATTATCAATACTCTTTATCTCATCATCAGTTTTCCATTAATTGTTAAGTGATTTTATACAATTAAGGACCTCTCTCTCAAAGACATCAACACTTGAATCAATTTTATATCTTTAAATTTTGTGATTCATTCTCTGACACATTCCCAGTGAAGCAGGATTTGAGCTCAATGTTAGTCTTTTGTCTAGTAATGAAGATTATTAAAGAGTCTTGTTGACTTTTGTGACATGTTTTTGAGCCTTCTCACAAAAGCGTTTGTACATTTTTCTAATAACATGAAGGAGGCCTCAAAAAAAGAATATATTTTCTTTCAGCTTCATTTTAATGAGATTATTTTATGTAGAAATTATCCCTATCACTTAGCAATGTTTTGTTGACAGCCTTCATGGATCTTCTCAGAAGATGCTCCATTGTGATTAACAGTATATAATTATAAAAAAAGATTATCACAACTCAAATAAAACAGTCAATATATTTAATTATAAAAATAAATTCACACAATCAATAACAAAAAGACATTCATTTAGTTCTCAGTGAATCATCAAACTATTATGAGTATGAGTATAAACATTTGAAAGTTACAATGTCCTAAAATTACTCAATAAAAAATTAATCCTACTGTTAATCATTTTCAAATATTATTTTTCAGGTTAATATTATGAGCATGCTATTCAGAAGAGTGTAAAACTTCCCTTAATTAAATTCACACAGACATTGATAAATAGATAATACTGTATGAGAAGAGGCTATTTAAATAGTATCAATCAGAAGTTGAGAAGGAGGCTGAGTTAATAATATGGCAGCTATACGTGTGTGGGGACCTGAATTCAGAATCCCAGTGCCCTCATAACAATCTCAGCATGTCAGCACAAGCCCACAATTTAGTCTTGAGGATATTGAGAAAGAAGGGATCACTTGTACTTGCTGAAATCAGTGAACAGTCAGTGGGAGACACTGTCTCCACAAAGTGGAAAAATATTGAAGACACTTAAGTCCACCTCCAGCCTTCACACGCATGTATACATGTACACATGAGCTGATCGTGTAGACAAGATCGTGTACACATATCCATACACACTTGCAAAAATTATATAAGTTGTTCATTCTTGATTTTAAGTAAAATTTTGTTAAAATAATCATTAACTTCTAACACAGTCTTTAAGGTTGAATAACATTCCTAGATTCCTAGAATCCATGTCTTTGCAATACTTAAACAACAATTTAATTTTGAAAATATTTTAATGTATGCTACTTACTGTGTACCCAAATATCTAAATTAAGGTTACTGATTTCTGTTATCAGAGCAGGTTCTGAGTACAGTAATCTTACCTTACACATGGACAAATCATTGTGTGGGTATCTGAATTCATAATACTGAGCCACAAATAAACCTTGCTTTTACTTTAAATTCATAGTTATTATATACTTCTTTTCATTTAAGAAAGATACTTTAGAACTTTCCATAGGTGTATCCAAATTTTCAGCACTGGTATTTTTACATGGCCTAGTTAATAACACAACTGTGGAAACTACCCAAAAATATGGGTGATTAAATATTGGAGAATAGCTGGATAAACACAGGATAGTAGAGAGTACTGTAAAATCATAACAAGTCAGCTGTGTTTCTCTATTATCTTCTCTGAATCCTGTCTACATCACATATTTTAACTTTGAAGTATCACTGATACTTACATTTTCTTACTCTTGTATTCTTCAGAAATATAAAAAATTCTAACAATATTATTTACTCCATAAAACAATTGTAAAGATTACATAAAATTGTACATATAAAACATTATATTTTCCTATAATATACAAATCATTGAATAATTTTTACTTGTAATTCTTTATCTTCTAAATTAGTCTTTGATGGATTCACACATGTATATAATATATTCTGGTAACACGCATCCCGCACCACACTCTTTTTTCAGGTGTGACCATTCTAGCCTCATATCTTCTGTTTTGTTTTTGTTTTGTTATATTGAACTTAAGAAAGACTACCCACTTGGACATGGATGCAATGCTATCTTAGGACAGTGTTCAATGTATCAGTTACTATAACACTTGAGGAAGGAATACCTTATGTATTTTATGGATGTAACAGCTGTCAATAAAAGACCTATGGTCTATAGGATAAGATAGAATAGGAGGTGGTGCATCTGGCAGGCAAAGAGGATTCTGGGAGAATTCCAGATGTGATACATGGTTCCTGAGCACAGATAACCAGCCATGTGGCAGAACTTAGGTTAGAATAATGGATCACTTTAAGTTATTAGCTAGTCAGGCAACGAGCTTAGCTCTATGGCCTGGGTATCTGTAGATACAAATGAGTCTCATGAATCTTTATTCTGGGAGCTTGGGGTCTGGAGGAAAAATGCTCCACCTGATGCAAACACTGAAGATTAATCTTCCTCTCCATGTGAAGGCTTTGTCAGTCATTATCTTCCTTTGGATGACTGGGCTTTCTATTTCCTCCCTCCTTTATGGCTGAATGTCATAAATTGTGTCCAGAGACACCCTTGCTATTGAATGCCACAGCTGTGTTGTTTTGGGGCATGGAAAGTAATGCACTCAGTATGGAAAGCAGTGTGGAGGCTTTTCAAAATGCTAGACACAGAACTACTGTAATGATCTAGATATAGCACCTTAGGCACATATATAAAGGACTTGCATTCTCTCAGTTCCTTGCTGGTATATTAACAATAGAATAATAACAAGCTCTTCTTATTCTTGGTGAAATATTTGAGTTGTGTTATCAAACATAAATGTTATTTAATTAAAAGATATAGAATTTCACCCGTTTATCTACTTCCTTACCGGTTATCATATGAAAGTAAGGACTAGGTTACAATCCTGGTGTTAAATTGTGTTTCCATCATTTCAGAAGTGATGAGAGATCCAAAGGTATTCCCTTCCTATCAAGGGGAAAATTACAAGTCTATGTTTGAATGGGTAAATGTACAAGTGTATACAATAAAGATGATCCTTTTTATGAAATCAAAGTTTGATTTGAGTATTATGAATAAAATTGCTATGAACATAGTTGAGTACATGTCCTTGTGGTAGGATGGAACATCATTTAGATATATTCCAAAGAGTGCTATAGCTGGGTCTTGAGGTAGACCAATGCTCATTTTTCTGAGATACCACCATATTTATTTCCATAGTAGCTATACAAGTTTGCACTCCCACCAGTAATAGAAGCATGCTTCCCTTGTTCCACGTCCTGCCAGCATAAGCTGTCACTTGTGGTTTTGATCTTAGCCATTCTGACAGGTAAGATGAAATCTCAAAGTCATTTTGATTTGTGTTTACCTGATGGCTAAGGTTATTGAACATTTCTTTAGGTGTTACTCAAGTCATTTGAGATTTCTGTGTTGAAAATTCATTGTTTAGATATGTACCCATTTTCATCCATTTTAATTAAATTATTTGGTTTTTTGAAGTCTGCTGTCTTGAGTTCTTTATAAATTTTGGATAATAGTCCTCTGTCAAATGTGGAACAGGTGAAAATCTTTACCCATTCTGTAGGCTGCAGTTTTGTCTTAGTGATGGTGTCTTTTATATTACAGAAGCTTTTCAGCTTCATGAGGTCCCATTCATTAGTTGTTGATCTTAGGGACTATGCTACTGGTGTTTTGTTCAGGATCTTGTCTCCTGTGCCAGTGTATTCAAGGTTATTTCCCACTCTCTCTTCTATCAGGTTCAATGTGTCCATTTTTATGTTGAGATCTTTGTTCTGCTTGGACTTGAGATTGTACAGAGTTATTGATACAGATGTCATCCAAAGTAAGAATGGAAAAAGAAAAAGTAACAAATTTACACAACAGAATATTGCTCAGTTGTTTTTTTTTAAACAGCATCATGAAGTTTGCAGGCAAATGGATGGAACTAGAAAAATAATAATTCTGAAGTAATCTAGACCCAGAAAGACATACATGTTATGTACTCATTTATAAATGGACATTAGCTATTAAATAAAGGATAATCATGTTACAAACCACAGATCTAGAGAAGCTAAGGAACAAGGATGTGTTGGGGGTTGGGGTGCATACATGGATTGTTGAAATAATAAATTATTACCAGTATTTATATTATAATTAATTCATCAGCAGTATTAATCCTTAATCTGTCATTATAAATAAACACATAGACACGTGATAGATTTTTAACAAATCTTAGCTTGGATTATGCAATTTTAGCTCTTCTAAGCTGACTTTTAATTCTCTTCCCCATAAAATCCTAATATATACATATGACACCATGGGCTATTATTGTCCATATTATACTGATGTTCCAGGCCCCATGGAAAAATGTTATTCTATCTCTAATTTATGGCATGTCTTGTCCTTCCTCCTGTTGGCTTCTGTTTCCTGTGATAGTCTCTGTTCCTCAAGAGCCCGCCACCCTTTTCCCTGCCTACCTCTCTTCTACAGAATTCAGGCTGCAGTATTTATTCAGTCAATCAGAGAAAATGATTAGCAAACAAGGTAATAACACAGCATCACTTGGTGTAAGTGCTTATGAACTGGCACTGCAAGAAGGCGTCTGGGAGCAGATTAATTAACATTTTGAATATATAACAGATCAATGCATCAATGGATATCTCTGGCAAACAGAATAGATTTGGGGAGCATTTCAGGGGTGATATGGAAACCTAATGCAATCGACACTCCCTGCAATCTCTGAGGGTGACCCTAGTAAATAATCCTAGTAATGGGGATTACGGTGCCTGATATGTCCATTTTCTGTTATCAGGAAAAGCTTCCAGTTGGTGGGAATGGAACACCAACCCAGCTACAGAACATTCAACCTACAATTTATTCTACATTCAAGATTTTCAGGAGTAGCAGTGGCACACAACTTGTGGGATTTACCAACCAATGACTGGTCAAACTTGAAGCCCATGTCATGAGAGGAAGCCTATGCCTGACACTAACTGAGTGAAGAGGAACTAGAATCTAACCTGCTCAGAGACCTAGGGTAGAACCAAACCTGGTTACTCAAACCAAACCAAACCAAACCAAACAAAAACAAACATAAACAAGTCAACTAGAGGATTCCTAATGATATTCTGCTATACTCATAGACTAGAGCCTAGCCCAGTTGTCATCAAAGAGGCTTCATCCAGCAAGTGGTAAGAGCACATGCAGGGAACCACAGCCAAACATTAGACAGAGCTTAGGGAACCCCTTGGAAGAAGGACAGGAAGGATTATAGGATCCAGAAGGGTTGAGAACACCATGAAAACACATCCCACAGAATTAACTAAGCAGGGCTCACAGAAACTTACATGGATGTAAGCAATAATTGCATAGCCTGTATTTGAGCTAGGTCTACTAATACATGTTATAGTTGTGTAGCTTGATTCTTGTGGAACTTCTAACACTAGAAGTAGAGGTTTTCTCTGACACTTTTGCTTGCTATTGGGAACCTTTTTCTCCTACTGTGTTGCCTGGTCCAGCCTTCACATGAAGCTATTTGCCTAGTATTTTTGTAACATATTATACTGTGTTTCATTGATATTCCTTGGAGGTATGGTCTTTTCAGAAGGGAAATGGAAGAGGACTGGAGGAAAGGGGAGGTGATATCAAGAGGATGGATGACTGGGAGGAGAGGAAGGAGAGGAAACTGCATTAGGGATATAATATATGAGAGAAGAATAAAAAAATTAAGAAGTTAAAATCAGAGCTTTATTTTTTTTAATAATTTATTTTTTATTTCTTCAAGTTACATCTCAATCACAATCCCCTCCCTACTCCCCCCTCCAGTCCCACCCTT
>CAJQZJ010032058.1:1977316-2043493 GCA_907164525.1 Lophiomys imhausi | reverse complement strand
AAAAAAATAATCTCACTTACCTTTGCTCTTGTGGTGAGGCTCGAGTGTAGGCTGGATATCAGGCAGACAGGCAGGGCCACTGGTCTGTGGCTGGAGCCGTGGGCTGGATCCGCTCCTGGGCTAGATCTCTAGCCAGAGCTCCTCTCCAGACTGGTGACGGAGCTGGCTCTTCTCAGGTTTGTGTTCCCGGGAACTGCGTGGGCTGTTTTACCTGGTGACCGGTCTCAATGTTCGGTGTGAATGGCCCTGTTTTGCTGGCAGGCAGGCAGGTGATGCCAGTCTTTGCCAGGAATCGGGTCTGCAGGCTCTAAGTGAAACTGGCTGCCATAGCAGGACTAGTCTTCCTGATTCTGGAGTATGGCACTTTCTCCCTCTGGTTCTCAATTCCTTTCTCTAAATCACTGGCGTTGGTCAAGAACTGGTTTTCCAATGGTATTACAAAACAGATTCCCTGAGTCAGGTATCTTTGGGGTGGGATCCAGGAGTCTGTAATATCGCCCAGTGTCCTAAATGACTCTTTAAGGCTTGGGGATGAATAGTCTAGGGAGAATCTTGTAACTTGAATGTGGAATGTTCCCCTATAGGCTCATGTGAATGCACTTGTCCCCCAACTGGCACACAGTTTATTTACTTCAATAAACACATGCACACAAAAATGTTGCAGCTAAACAACTCATATTTTCTAAATGCTGATTTGAGAGCTGCATGTTAGTTTCTAGATATGAATTAAATTAAGAGAAGTTCAGTTGTTAAAGAGTTAATAATCATCTATACATAAGACTAGTTCCACCAGTATGGAGTGCCTGAATTTTAAACAAGTGTAAATATTAACTTTACAAGTTAGTTGCTCTGTCTCACTGACATGTGGAGACATACCCACATTCTTGGTTTTTGTTTGTTTGGTTTGGTTTGTTGTTTTGTTTTTTGTTTGTTTGTTTGTTTTTTCAAGACAGGGTCTCTCTGTGTAGCCCTGGCTGTCCTCTAATAATTTTGTAGACCAGGCTGGCCTTGAACTCACGAGATCCACCTGCCTCTACCTTCCGAGTGCTAGGATTAAAGGTGTACACCACCATGACTGGTATACCCACATGTTTTTTTTTTTTAACTTATTATTTATTTATTTATTTTTTAATATTTATTTAATACTTCAGGGTACATCTCAAACGCAGTGTCCTTTTTACACCCCTCCCACCCTCTACCCCCTATCCCTTCCATCACACTCCTCTGGAGTGGAATGTACCTATATAACATTCCCCTGCCCCATTTCAGCAGTCATATGAGGGCCAAGAGCCTCCTCACACACTGGGGGCCTACAAGGCAGCACCACTAGGGCAAACTGTGTCATTGAGAGGAGAAAAAGTCTATGTTCATGTTCCCTTTGGTGCACTGGTTGTAGTATAGTTTTCCTGTACTGTATGTCTAAAATCCGACTATAAGTGAATAGATGCCATGTACATCCTACTGGGTCTGGGTTAGCTCACTCAGGATGAGCTTTTCTAGTTCCATCCATTTGGTTGCAAATTGCATGATTTCATTGTTTCTAATTGCTGAGTAAGCAAGTAAAAGACCTATACAACAAGAACTTAAAGTCCTTGAAGAAAGAAATTGAAGAGGCCATCAGAAGATGGACAGATCTCCCATGCCCTTGGATAGGTAGGATCAACATAATAAAAATGGCCATCCTACCAAAAGCAATATTCAGACTCAATGCCATTCCTACCAAAATACCAACCCAATTCTTTATAGACCTGGAAAAAGTAATTCTCAACTTCATATGGAATAACAAAAAACCCAGAATAGCTAAATCAATACTCTACAATAAAAAAAAAAAAATGGACGCATCATCATCCCAGATTTCAAGCTGTACTACAGAGCAATGATAATAAAAACAGCATGGTACTGGTATAGAAATAGACCTGTGGATCAATGGAATCGAATTAAGGACCAAAAAATGAACCCACACACCTATGGTCACAAAATTTTTGACAAAGAAGCCAAAACCATACAATGGAAAAAGGACAGCATCTTCAACAAATGGTGCTGGTCCAACTGGATGTCCACATGTAAAAAAATGAAATTAGACCCATACTTATCACCTTGTAAAAAACTTAACTCCAAGTGGATCAAAGACCTTAACATAGGGCTGCACACACTAAATCTACTAGAAGAGAAAGTGGGGAAAATCCTCGAACTCATTGGCACAGGTGACAACTTCCTGAACAAAATACCAACAGCTCAGGATCTAAGGCCAACAATCAATCAATAGGACCTCATGAAACTGATAAGCTTCTGTAAGGCAAAAGACACTGTCATTCCAACAAAACGGCAGCCTACAGATTGGGAAAAACAAAACAAACAAACAACAAAAAAATCTTCACCAACCCCACATCTGACAGAGGGCTAATATCCATAATTTACAAAGAACTCAAGAAATTAAATACAAAGAAACCAAATAATCCAATCAACAAAAAATGTGGAACAGAGCTAAACGGAGAATTCACAAAGTAGGAATTTCTAATGGCTGAGAGACACTTGAAGAAATGCTCAGCATCCTTAATCATCAGAGAAATGGAACCCTAGATGACTCTGAGATTCCATCTCACACCTGTCAGAATGGCTAAGATCAAAAGCTCATATGACAGCACATGCTTGGGAGAGTGTGGAGAAAGGGGAACTCTCCTCCATTATTGGTGGGAGTGCAGACTTGTGCAACTACTATGGAGGTCAGTCTGATGATATCTTAGAAAACTTAGAGTAGCACTGCCTCAGGACCCAGCTATACCACTTCTGGGTATACATCCAAATGATTCCTCACTGAATCACAGGGAAGTTTCTTCATCTATGTTCATAGCAGCCTTACTTGTAATCGTAAGAATAAAATTTTAAAAATGTTCTGGGAAAATGTCTGAATACTCTGCTACTTTTAAATAATGTTTTAATTGATTGAGAATATTATGCAATGTATATTGATTGTATTCATCCTTTTCCCCCAGCTACATCCAAATCTTCCTCTACCTCCCTATCAACCCAATTTCCTCTTCTCTCCCCACCCCTCTACTTTTTTTAACCCCTGGGATTCAGTTTGTGTTGGCCAACTACTAATGAAGGAGTCTACCCTAGAGTTTAATGGATATGAGGTATGTCACACCATTAACAAACACTGACTTTCCTCCTACAGCAGCAATCAAATGACAATAGCAAGGAGTCAGACTTCATGCCACTTTCCCTCCTCCATGCTGAGGTTTTATCTTGATTGAGTTTGCTCACCTCTTCTTCATACTATCAAAATTATTTCACATCTTCCATTTTCTCTCTGAAAATCATTCTTTTGTTGAAAGCATTCACCATATCTGATTCACCCAAACTTTCTGTTGCTTCCTCTCTTTAATTTGGCTTAGAAATAATGGAGGATGGTTTTCGTGCTCATGTGCAGAAAAAGCACCATTAATCTGAGTGATAGATACAAAGGGATGGAAACTAAAGGAAAATTGGAATTGTGATTGTTTCATGAAAACATGATGTGTTAATGTAGAACATTATGTAGAAAATTTGAAATCACTAAAATTATAGAATTTAGAGAAATCAAACTTTCATACTGACTGACATTTTATTTCACAAGTAAAACTGAATATAAGCTTAATTTTTAAAATTGTTATTTGTAATAGCTAGAAATTGGAAACAACCCAGATGTCCTTCATGTGAAGAATGAATAAAAATCTGTGGTACATTTACACAATGGAATATTACTGAGCTATCAGAAACAAGGAAATCATGCAATTTGATGCCAAATGGATGGATCTAGAGAGTGAGCTAATCCAGACTCAGAAAGATTCACATGGAATCTTTTACTTATAACTGGATTTTAGTCATGTTGTACAGGATAACTATCCTATAACCAATAGACAGAAAGGAACAGGAACATAGATTTGCTACCTGTTAGTGGGATATTTTGTCCCAGTGGAGCTGCCATATTGGACCCCAGTGCAAGAGGGAGCTCTTAGCCCTCATATGACTGCTGAACTGTGAGGGGTGTTGATATGTAGGGTCACCCCACACCAGAGGAGTACAATAGCTGGGAGAAGGTGAGAGGGTGGAGGGTGGGACCACAAGGTGTGTAGGGAGGGGACTGTGATGGAGATGTAACTTGAAGTAATAGACAAACATAAAAAATTTTTTAGTCACACAAAATAAAACTATGTTGATCATAATCAAAAATGAAAACAAGTGATAATTCATGATATAATTAATAAAGAATTTTCTAGACTTGTAGTTAAGCATTGCTTTTCAAAAATGAATCTTTTCTGATGATGCTCAAGTCAAATTCAATGTTCTGTTTTTCTTATGATTTTCAATCTTTCCATTAAACATAATTTAGTTAGTCTCAGTATTATAATAAAAGGGTTAGGAATTTGAAGAAATATACTTAATAATTTGACTTAACCTTATGAAGTAATAGTGGAAATTATACTTTTGTGAGCTTTTTAATTTATTTAAAATCTTCAAGTTTGCAGGAACTCAGAGAAATTAGAAAGCAAAGATAGCAGCCATTTGCCAAAACCTGAAAGTAACAACAATGGCAAATGATTAAATGTTGTCTATTTGTATACTTTATGTATTCCTATTATATAATGAAAAGAATAATAGAAAGCTTGATTAACACTAGTAAAAATAGGTAAATTTTATGGATTCATAAATGGACTCCCATGGATACATAGCATATAAATCACTATGAAATATTTCATAAGCAATTAGATTTGAAGCTATACACACAGGTGTGCACATGCACATGTATACAAATACCCACAAACACATACTCCAGGTGGTGAAACTATGAAATAAGAATTCAGTGTGAAGTCACAGAGACACTGTAGTTCTTTCCTAAAATATTTTAAATATAAAATCTTGGCTTAATAATGTGTTTGATGCAAAGAGTTCATTTTCTTCCCCTCTAGTGTTTCACCATGCTGATACATTGTTACATATTCACTGTGCTCTAAATAATGTTAACAATACCAAACATCATCAAATAACTTAAACTAAACAAAACATACAAACAACAACAACAAAATATCTGCTGATTGACCATGTCACAAAGTGTCTGGCAGGCAAACTTGAGGACTTGAGTTTGAATTCCTAGCACCCATATCAGGATACCTGGTTAAATCAGTGAGCTGCTGGTTCAGTGACCAACTATGTCAAAAGCAGAGTGAAGAGAGACTGAGAGATACCTGATTTGAACCTTTCTAGTCTTCACATGAACACTCATGGGAAAATACCTATGGGAACACATGCATCTCTTTCTATTTTACATGCATACATACACACACACACACACACACACACACACACACACACACACACCAGGATCTGACAGCAGAATCTTTGCAGTCTTGAAAGTATTATCTGGTAATAATTCTTGGAATCAGACATTCACAAGTGAAACTATCACCTTAAATATATATATATATATATATATATATATATATATACTTCAATAGTTATAGAAATACAATAATGTATGTTTTACAAAATATAAACAAATAAATGAGAATACCACATCTTTCTAGGTTTCTCCTACCATAATATTTAAACTAGAATATTATGGTACATATACAAAAAACCCTAGCTGTCAACAATAGATGATAATCTATTACATAAAACTGCTATTCAGAAAATTAAATCTAAATAAAAAAAACAACTGAACAGGAATTGAGGTAAGAATTTGATTTTATTTATAAGTAATGATTTGTAACTGTGATAACTTTATTGTCCTTTAGTCTTCTAAGGAGTAGTGTAAATAGCTGGAGGTTGTTGATCACTTCACAGTCTCAGGTAGCAGCACATTGTGTTTTATCAGGTTATTCCTTTTGCATTTAGCAAATGAAAAACCTCACAGGAATGTTTTAAACATTATGATAAGCTAATGAAAAGTTCTTTGAAGTAGTCTCTGTTTTTCTAAACCTCTCAAACTCCATTATTCAGGTGGATGCTTATTAAAATTGAAATAATGGTCATCTCTAACTTAATGTTCTATGTATTCAAAATGCATGAATATTTAAGCAAGCCTTTAATAAGAGCTATGGGCATAACACTGCTTGCATATTGTGTCATTATCTTAGTTTGTTTGAGCACAAAACTAAAACTAAATCTTGGATATACATGACAGATTCACTGATGGAGAAAAGGAATTTAGAGGGAAACAAAAATTGTTATATATAAATGCCATAAATCTGTAAAGAAGCAAGCATAGTAAATTTCCTGCTTTTTTCTTTTTGGTGGTCATAGAATATAGCAAAATTGAGAATGATGGTAAGCAATTTGTTCAGAAGCTGAAATTAAAGATTTGTCCATAGAAAAAGTTACCCTTAAGAGAGATATGTAGCATGGACAGATGTTTGCTGAACTGAAACAGAAGTCTAGAAATAAGAGAAAATGGACACATAGTCCTCAGTTAGTTAGAGAATCAGAATAAACCCCTAATGTTACTGGTTAGTATCTAGATAAATATAGAGAATATACAATGAGAAATATTTTGCTGAGGCAGGTGTTAAATTAAAAAAAAAAACAAGGTTGACAGATGGAACCTACACAGACATTTTGAAATATTCTAGAACATGTAAATCTTTAATTATCACAGCATTCTAGGTCTCTTAGAAAATTTAAAAACTGCTATGATTTTTACTACCTTATTCATCTCTTCATCAAATATAAAATATTTTAAAATAATAAGTAGTGTTTTAAAACCTATTATTTAAATTATATTCATCAAGTAAAACCAAGCATAATATATTTAAGGAATTTTACAAGCAATGTGGAGAAAGAGAAACAGAGAGAGAAAGAGAAAGAGAATCAAATAAGCACTTTTATACAAATAAAGACAGTATGTTTAAAGGTACAAACTGTTGGATATCTTTTTAGAATATCATAGGGAAGAATTTTTAGAGATGTTGACATCATAGGCTTTAATATAACAATGAGAATGAAGCTACTTTATTCAATATAGTACCAAGAAATATCTACTTCACACTGAGGTCAGAAAGTATCGAAATTCACAAATGAAAAAGAAGTTTTATGTTGTAGAAAAAAAATTGCTAGTCAGTAAGTCTGTGAACAGAATCCTTAGCATAGAATGTCAGAATATTCCCTATAGTTGTACAGTAGAGAAGAACTTATAGGAAAGAAAAATATGGAACTAAACTGGGGTTTATTTTAGATAGTTCAGAGTACCTAGTTCTCTAAGTTGAACAGCTAAGTTCAACTTAGCTGTTCTGCCCTAAACTGTTCTCCAAGTTGACTGATTCAAATAGGCTTTTATTGGCTTCGATTGAATTGTTCTGCCTGGCGTCAAACTAATTCTGGCAATGTTTTAATCATCTGGTTCCTTATTCTGTGGCTTGTTCTGTGTTCACCTGTGTCTAGCTTGTTCTCTGTGCAACTTGTCTCTGTAAAACTGCCCTGATAAGAAATTTTGTAAAATACTTTTCTCTCTCTCTGTGTGTGCTACTCTTAAGTACCTCTCTTTCTTGTTCTGTTCTCACGAGAGCTGAACATATCCTATATCTGACTCTTTCTAACAAATCTATCTCTGGTTTGTAATTTTGTCTGGCCCTCAATTAGATTTCACTTTTAAACATGGCGGCTTCCTTCTATAAACTAGCCTTACCTTCATTGCTTGAGATTCAAGGTGTGTACTAAGGATGTGACTGTGTTCTATCCAGATTATGCTGTAATCCAGAGCATGTCTACATTTCAGCTGCATCACATAGACCTAGAAAGTCTTTGGATGTGATCCTTTGTCAGAACAGCCATGTTGCTGTGTTAAAATTCCTCTACAAAGGATGATAAGAAATTGCAGTTAGATGCTGTTTTTATCAGGTGAATATATACTGTATGAAATATATACTATAAAAAAATAAAGAAAAAGATTTGTTTAGAAGGGTGTCACAAATTATGAGTCTTGCTTTGGTCCTATTAATTATATGATGCCTATTATTTATCTATTCTGTTTCCAAGAGTTCATCATATGAGTTTTAAAGTCACAAGAGATATTGAAACTGAAGAGGTAAATAAGAATACCTTTAGAGCTGTTATATACACTAAAAGACCCTGTGAAAAGATGAAAGGTTAGTCAAATAAACAAATAGCTAAATAAACAATCAAATAAACAAACAAATAAATAAACAAAAACTCCATGTTATATTTAAGTACAGAATACTTATGAACTACAAAGGAAGTTGATAGTCAACACAGCAAACATATAATGTCAATAAAATGATGAAATAGCACAACAGAGACATAATTAAATCCAGAGAAATGGTGATGTTGAATCATCTTCAATTGTGCTAATAATTGGTGGCATTGATAAAAGAAGTGATATTAATATCACATTTAAGGTCAGAGAGTTTGAGTAAGCCCAATCTACAATTTTATGTCATCATGAGCAACAAGCAGAAGTTATATGAGGACAGCAACAGAAAATATTGCTGATGATTTTAACATAAAATATAGTTTTCAAAGACTGTGAGATACTAAGGATGAAGAAAAAAAAAGGTGATTTGCACCAGAGATGAAAATTAGCCAGTATGCTTACTGTGCTCCCTAAACATAAGTAAATAAGGTGATAAAAATATCAACCTTTTATCCATCAAATAACCGGGGGGGGGGGGGGACACCTTCCCCACATTCTGGGGATGGGACATTGTTCTCTTAAAATGACTTCTTGCTGATTTGGGATGTAATAAACCTGTTTGGGGCCCAAATAGGAATGGAAAAATGGTTAAAATGTTAATAGAATCATTTGATGTTCAGTCCTTGTGTGCTCAGCTATTTAGATGCCCTAAGAAGTTCGTAGACAGAAGCTGATCTTCAGGGCTTTACTGAAGTTATCACTGGAACAGTCTGTGGAGCTGAATGATCTTAGCGATTTTGAGTTGTTGTGGTTGTAGACTTTTGAGGAAATAGCTATTGAGGAAATCTGCAAGGCTGGATCATCTGGGCCACTCATCTTCTTTGGTGTCTGATCTGTTTTCTGCTGAGGTTCCATTGTCCAGTTGTCCTTGGATTCCTTGAATGGATGCTTTAAATCTCCTGAAAGATAAGAACAGAGCCCTACCCTAATCCTAACTCTGGGAAAATTACCTTTTTTGTGGGGGGGGGGGTTAGGTAAAATTTTTCCTGAAGCAAATTTGGATTTTTGACAATATATAAAGTATTACCTTTCAATCCGGATTAAAGAAATTATTTTGATATTTGGAGCTAAACAAACCTTTAGTGTATATATTTTGAGATTTCAAAGGACAAATTATTTGAGTTGCAGCATGCCTTTTGTAAGTAGCTTTTAAACTTAAATCCTTCCAAATCCTATGTGCCTGTCTCTGCATTCTAAGTATTGGGATCAAAGATATGTGGTTCCCAACTGATAGGATTAAAGATGTGCTCCACCACCACTGGATCAAAGGTTTTCTCTATTTGGAGCTTGTTTTGAATCAGGCTGACCTTGAGCTCTAAGATCTGCCTGTTTCTGTCTCCAGTGTGTTGGGATTAAGGGTGTTTTCTTCTCGAATGATGGGGTTAAGGGTGTGCACCATCACCACCCGGTTCCTTGTAACTCTAGAATTTATAAGACACCTAACTCTATAGTGCTCCTCCTGTCTCTGCTGGAGTTAAAGGCATGGGTTAACACGACGAATTTCATGTATTTTACCTTAGCTCTAAGTTTTCTCAACTCTTGGAGGTTTATAATACCAGGTTGAACAACTGTAACCTTTAATTTATTTACAGTGTTTTAAACCTGTTATCTTCTTTTTAATGCCAAACCATGGAAATATCCTATACCTCTACAAAAAAAAAAAAAAAGAACTTTTAAGCTGCTATCAAGTTTGTGTAATCTATGTGGCCACCTGCAGTCTAACATTCTAATCTGAAATTAAGGCCATTTTCCTTTCATGCTAAGGCAAGTATACCTTTGGTAAATTATAGTTTGAAAATTTTATATTGTATTTTTATTATATTTTTTAAGCTTACTAACTCTTTTCTTAAAAAAAGTATTATTTACTTCTAGAACAGAGTTTCCTCCCTCCTCCCCTCCCAGCCCCTCACTTCCTCTCCCCTTCCCTCCCTCTCTCTTTCCCTCCCTCCCTCCCTCCCTCCCTCCTTGTTCCTCTACTTGGTTCTCTCCTCCTCAGATGAGGTGGGCCCTCACATATCATACTACCTCAGATCTTGCATCATGTGAGGGCCAAGAGCTTCCACTTGTACTGGAGCTTGATAAGGCACACCATCTAGGGTGTTCCACTAATCTGCAGCAGATTCCATGACTCACTTGTTAAATGGGTTTTGGAGGTTAGACCCAGGGACTTCTCTCTCTTTTTTTTTCTGTATCCTTCTTTCTCTCCTATGTAGGAGTGAACAGACTTGAGAAAAAATGGGACATAGACATAGTATTGGAAAGATCAAGAAAAAAGGACAGATTATTGAATATGGCCTTATACCTTTGTATATTGATACAAAATTAATATTATATTTGGCTAAATTGGTATTGATCATTGTATATTAATGCAAAATTAAGATTGTATTAGACTACATCGGTATTGATCTTTGTATATTGATACAAAATCAAGATTATATTTGGTCACAATGGTATCGACCCTTGTATATTGATGCAAAATTAAGATTGCATTGGGCTACATAGGTATTTATCTTTCTATATTGATACAAAATTAAGATTACATTTGGCCACATTGGTATTGATCTTTGTATATTGATACAAAATTAAGGGTAATGCTTCTTAAAGGTATTGTACCTAGTAATGCTTAAAAATGAAATGTAAAGTTTTGGCCTCTTGTTACCAATGTCATAAACTGTTTAGGATAATTAAGAAATGGAAACTAATAGCCATGCAAGCGTGTCATTTTGTTAATTACTATGACAATCTATCACAGTTATTTTCTAAGCTACTCAGAAATCAAGTTGCTAAGAGACAAGCAACATTTGTTTATCTAAATATAACAGAGAGATAGGGCATCTTCAAAAACCTCATGAGATCTGCAGAATATGGCATTCAAAGATGTTTTGTTAACTTAAAATTTTTGATATAGAGACATGTCATCTCCTGAGAGCACCCCCTATTCTACTCCAAGTAGAAGATGAGCATCGAAGAATCTCCAGTAGGAGATGGTTGAATTGGTGGTAAGCCGTTCTCTTGGCAAGAAAAACCCCTTGCTTCAACTGCAGACAGACTTCTGTCCAAAAAGGACAAAACTTGGAAGCAGGTAAGTCGACAGCCAAATTCTGCCAAAACAGGGTAGGCAAGTCCTTCATAACCCCTGATCTACAATCAATGTCTGTCAGAGAAACAGGGCCCAATGACTGAACATCAGTGCTGTAATGTATGGAGAGAAAATGGGAACTGTCCAGGCAACCACTGGTATGTCATTTCTTAGTTTTGGAAGCTGCAGGCCCTGCACTTCCTATATAATCAGACATATATATATGTGCAGTCACTTGAGTTTTTGATCTTAGCCATTCTGAGGGTGATAAAATGGAATCTCAGAGTCATTTTGATTTGCATTTCCCTGATGACAAAGGATGTTGAGCATTTCTTTATGTGCTTCTTGGCTGTTAGAGATTTCTCTTTTGTGAATTCTCTGTTTAGTTCTATACCCCATTTTTTTTTCATTAGATTATTTGGTTTGTTGGTGTTTAATTTCTTGAGTTCTGTATATAATTTGAATACTAGGCCTCTATCAGATGTGGGGTTAGTGAAGGTCTTTTCCAAACCTGTGGGCTGATATTTTGTTCTATTGATCATGTGCTTGGACTTACAGAAGCTTTTGAGTTTCATGAGGCCCCATTTATTGATTGTTGATCTTAGAGGCTGAGCTGTTGGTATTCTGTTCAGGAAGTTGTCACCTGTGTCGATGAGTTCAAGGGTTTTACCCACCTTCTCTTCTAATACATTTAGTGTGTCAGGGCTTATGTTAAGGTCTTTAATCCACTTGTACTTAAGTTTTGTGCAGGATGATAAATATGGATCTATTTGCATTCTTCTACATGCAGACATTCAGTTAGACCAACACCATTTGTTGAAGATGCTAACTTTTTTCCATTGTGTTTTTGGCACTTGTGTCAAAAATTAGTTTCCGTGGGTGATTGAGTTTATTTCTGGGCCATTGATTTGATTACATTGATCCACCTGTCTGTTTATATCACAATATCATGTGGTTTTTACTACTATTGCTTTATAGTACAACTTGAAGTCAGGGATGGTAATACCTGCAGAGAATTTTTTATTGTACAGGACTGTTTTTGCTATCCTGGGTTTTTGTTTTTGCTTTTGTTTTTTTTTTTCCCATATAAAACTGAAAATTGTTCTTTGAAGGTCTGCAATAAAATTTGTGAGGATTTTGATGGAAATTTCATCAAATCTGTAGATAGCTTTTGATAAGATGGCCAATTTTACTAAATTAATCTTACCAATCCATGAACTGTAATATATATATATACATTATGTTGGTTCAGCGGCTGCTAATTTTTTAACCAGACATTATAAGTGAGCACACAGACACATAATGGATTTTAACAAGCCTTGGCCTGAATTGTGCAATCCTAGCCCATCTAAGCTAGATCTTAATTCTATTACCCAAATATGAGCCCATATATACATATGTCCTCTTGGACTGCCATTTTCCATGCCATGCCAATATTCCTGGCCATGTGGAATGAGGTTCTTTTTCCTAACCCATGGCATGTGTCTTCCTTCCTGCTGCTCATGGCTGGAATCCCTTAATTCTCTGTCTAAAGCACAGGCTTCCTGTTCTAATCCCAGGAAGTCCCACCTTTCTCTGTCTTTGCCCAATCTCAGGCCTTGGAATTTTATTTAACCAATCTGAGTCAATGTAAGTAACAGACAGCAAGCAGGACAAATTAATTAACATTCAGAATGCTTAACACTCCCCAACAGTTCCCTCCTTTTGTCTAAAAAAAAAAGGCTAAATTTTTAAACTCATATAGTAAAAACAATAAGAACAAATATGAAACAATTAAGAAAACCATATATAAAAGTTATGCACAGAATGTTTAGCCTATCTGTATCAGGCAATCTTGAAGAAGAAAAAAATATCATCTATCTTGGTGTGTCAAAAGTTCTGAACCTAAGTAATTTCTATCATATCCTATATTTATAAACCTAAAGATTTTATTTACACTTGAAAATATCCTTTTAAGTCCTCAACAACTCAAGTTCAATTTAAATTTTATAACTATTATGCCTTCAACCCCATCAAAGACATAAGAATGCATAAAGTTATTGAGTGAGTAGGAAACAGAGAAGAGCAACTTCCAAAAAGAAATATGACAGTTTGTTTCCTAGACAGTCCCAAATATCTCTTGATATCATTGGAGCATCATCTTCAGCCTTCTGGCCAAGCATTTTTCACAGACTAAATTGTGCAGCAGGAAATAAGGATTTTCACATTCTGTCTCTGCAGAATTAGGACATCGATTTACCTGCATTTAAGCTCTGGTCCATCTTTGGACTTTATGTAGTCTGTTAAGAAAGCAGGGGCATTTTTGCCCAGTAGGAATATCTCCTGATGGGAGATTTATTTTTGATGCTCATTTTCTTCTTCCAAGTAAAATGGGAGCTGTCAGGAACTGACTGTCTTAAGTCTAACAATTCTTAAAATAATAAAACTTCTTTAAATGCCATTTTCTGTATGCCTCTGAGGGTTTTGAAGACGTCTACTATTTTATTTATAAATCTATCTATCATCTATCTATCTGTCTTTGAACAAGCAAACTGCATATATTTTTAATCATTTAGTATCTGTTTAACCTATTAAGCCTATTTTGTGATAAATTAAGACTAATATTTGATATGACCAGAAGCTTGACTGGCCAGCAATCAACCTGTATTACCCAAACTCCTACATAGATTGCAATAGCAACCCATAAAATGATTCAAATAATCCTGTACTTTTAAATGAGTTTTGTAGTCACAATATCTTATATAAGAATTGAAATATACATAATGTGTCAAAATATAAAATTCTATAACAATTAATCAAATTTTGACCTTATTTTTGTATCAATTTACAAAATTCTATACCAATGTATTGAAAGATAACCTTATTTGAGAATAACAATAATTTTAAGTTTCAGAGCAGATTCAATAATCTATCCTTATATCTTATCATTTCTATATTATATACATATTCCCCCTTTATCTATTCAAGTCTTTTCCCACTATATAAGAGAGAAAGAAGGATAGAGAAAATAAAAAGAAATCTCCAAGTCTAACTTCCTATACCTTGCATAACAAGACCATGTAACAATTTGTAACCATTACCCCTAAACACCATCTATCATCCACCCCACCTTTAGGGAATTCCACCTTAGGGAATCGCTCTCTTAAAACTGCTTCTTGCTAAATTGGGACATAGAAAACCTGTTTAGGGGCCCACAAATGGAAAAAATGGTTAAGCAAGTTAATTGTAATATTTGTTGTCCAGTCTCTATGTGCTCAGCAATTTGAATGTCCTGAACAGTTTGTAGTCTGGACTTTGGGTAGGAAAGTTCAGGGCTTCATTGATGTCTTGTCTGGAACAGTCTTTGAGGCTGGGCCATCTCAGTAAGTTGTTTGAAGTTGTTCTGGATGGAGATTTTTGAGGAAACAGCTATTGAGGCAGTCTGTGAGGCTGGATCACTTGGGTTACTTGTCATGTCTTCTTTGGACTCAGGTCCCATTGTTCTGAAAATATATAATTTCTCACAAGTACTGTATAGTTCTGCAGTTACCAAAATGCCTTGGATGTGCAGGATGCACAAGTCAATTAAGGAATATTTTCTGTTCTTTGAACAGAAGAAAAACATTTGTAAGTCTCCATTCATGCCATATAAAAACATGGCATGTAATAGTATTACATATATATGCTATACAATCTATTTTAAATTTAAAATACAACATAAGACTGAATGTAGTTTAAGTATTCTCCTCTACAGTTGACATATATGTATTAATTGATTAAAACAGGTTTATTCCGTGTTGTTCTGGCTTTTTGTAGATTAGGTTGGCCTCAAACTCAAAAGGAACCAATTTCTCTCTGTCTTTGTCTCCCATGTTTTGGGAACAAAGGTATGCATTTATATATTTCTTCTTTCCTTTTCTCCTTTCTTTGGAGATTTAATTTCTATGTGGATATATTTATCCTTATTGAGACAGGGTTTCTCTTTGTAGCTGGGGCTGTCTTGATTTGCTCTGTAGAGCTCTGGAGATTAGATTGGCCCAGAACACACAAGGAACCTGTTTTGTCCTTGTCTCCGAAGTTTTGAGATCAAGGCATGAATTTAAATAATTGAATTACCATTATTAAACAATAACATTACTTAAACCATTTGTATTAGTTTGAGTTCCAATTCTCCCATGTAAACACCATTATTAAGGAGATTGGTGTAAATTAGCATGATATGCTATTTTATGTTAGCTTTTCTTAACTGTTGGCTGTGGGAGGTATGCAGTTTGCATGTTCTTCCCAAGCCTAATTCTGGGTCCTTACATTGATTAATAGAATATATCTCTTTCTCTCTCTCTCTCCTTTTATTTTCTGAGACAGGATTTCTCTGTATACTCTTGTCCTGGATTCAGTTTGTAGACCAGGCTGACCTTGGTGAAGGTCAGGGATCCACCTGTCTTTGTTTCCCAAGTGCTGGGATTAAAGGCCTGCACCATGAAGCACAGTGATTAGCATATCTCCTTCAGGGCAAAATGTCTCTTGAAACCAGTTCTCCAGTGGGAGCCCCACAACTAAGGAGACTGGCTTGTGAGACCTTTCTCTTCACATAAAATTAGATTATGTGCATTTATCCATTAGATCGGTAAGGACATTATTAAACTTAACATCAAGGAAAAAATGTGTCATTTTTGAATTCTAGAGTGTCTTTAGTAAGCAGCCTTGTCTTAGCAGCAGTTTTCCCACCCTGCGTTCATTGTTTAAACCAGGCTGGTCTTGAATTCAGAAATCTGCCTGTTTCTTCCTCTAGTATGATGGGATTAAGGGATTAAGGGTATGTACCAGTACCACCCTGCTCAAATATTTTGCTTAAATCCCAGATTTTAGTGCTCTCTGTAATCTTGAGAGCAACTTTGAACTGTAGTGACAATTTGAAATCTGCCCAAAATCTTCGAAAGTCTCTTGTGGTTTAGCAATGCCAAAACAGAGAAATATCCTTTCTACCTCCCGATATAGGAAAATCAAAGACATCTAAACAAAAGTCAAGCAAAGAAACAACATTCCAAAAGCCTTGGCATGTCTAACCATGCCATCCCATGCTGCAATTAAAGTTTTGTTCAATATTTCTTCGAATCTAGTTTTGGCTGCATTTTACTGGCAGGCCAATACCAGAAACTCCTGACACACACCTATCACCCAGGGAGCTCTGACCTCCAGCTGCCATTAATTTTGCCTTATCTATCAGGAAGGGCCTCCCTCCTTCCTCCAGTATCATTTTTGGCAATTCACCATTCCATCTGTAAATTCTTTCTTTCTTCAAGCCTTTCCTAGTTTGAACTTTCTCAAAAAAGATACACAGAACCACAATTGTCAGGGTAAAAATCATTTGCATGCTAAGAGGAACAAGCTCAATTGGAATACAAAAGTATTGAGGCATTATAAATTCTTCCATTTTTACTCTAGGCAATTAATTCTGCTCTCAAGCTCTGTTTAGGCTGCCGGTTTTTTAGTATGTAAGGAGAGTTAAGCCTTAGCTCTCAGTCTTTGCTGCAAAGCAACAGCTTTTGTAAAGGTAGTTGCACATTTTAAATGCATTTGAATTCGGTTCCCTGCTCTTGGGTTAAGAAACCAGCTTTCACCAAAGCCTTCTCACACTATAAGCATCGATTCTAATTGCCATACGCTGGGTGCCATTTGTAGAAATATATATATATATAAATTAATTTACGTTGGTTCAGTGGCTGTTAATTTTTTAACCAGACATTATAAATGAGCACACAGACACATAATGGATTTTAACAAGCCTTGGCCTGAGTTGTGGAATCCTAGCCCATCTAAGCTAGATCTTAATTCTATTACCCAAATATGAGCCCATATATACATACGTCCCCTTGGACTGCCCTTTTCCATGCCATGCCAATGTTCCTGGCCATGTGGAATGAGGTTCTTTTTCCTAACCCATGGCATGTGTCTTCCTTCCTGCTGTTCATGGCTGGAATCCCTTAATTCTCTGTCTAAAGCACAGGCTTCCTGTTCTAATCCCAGGAAGTCCCACCTTTCTCTGTCTTTGCCCAATCTCAGGCCTTGGCACTTTATTTAACCAATCAGAGTCAATGTAAGTAACAGACAGCAAGCAGAACCAATTAATTAACATTTAGAATGCTTAACACTACCCCAACAATGAACATGGGAGATCTTTCCATCTTCTGAAATTTTCTTTGATTTCTTTCTTCAGAGACTTGAAGTTTTTGTCATATAGGCCTTTCACTTGCATGGCTAGAGTTACACCATGATACTTTATGTTGTTTGTGGTGATTGTGAATGGTGTTGTTTCTCTAATTTCTTTCTCAATCCATTTATCACATGAGTAAAGGTGGGTTATTGAGGTTTTTGTTTGTTTCTTTGTTTTTGAGTTAATTTTGTATCCAGTCACTTTGATGAAGGTATTTATCAGCTGTAGGAGTTCTCTGGTAGAATTTGAGGAATGCTTATGTATACTATCATGTCATATGCAATACGGATATTATAGACTTCTTCCTTTCCAGTTTGTATCCCCTTCATCTCAGGTTTATTTAAGTAGTTATTTTTTGTGTGTTTTGGTGTCAAGGCACTTGTGTGACTGTAAGAGAACAAATTGTAGAACTCAGTTCATTCTTTCCACCTGGGGATACCATGGTTAGCCTATGGCTCTGGACCACCTAGAACAGGAGTTACATGTGATTGTGAAACAATGTTGGAAGTTCATATCTGAATGTGGGACCTCTACAAGAGCAGTAAGTGTTCTTAATGGCAAAGTCATACTTAGACTCAGGACTCAAATATTGAGTAATAATATTCATTTTCATAAATAGATTAGTTATGTTATATTTGTTTGACTGTTGTGTGGAGATAGAGAATTAATAGATGAGTTAAAGTCATTTTGTTATGATCTATAAAATAAAATTTACTTATGTGTATGTGTATGCATATAGTTAGTGTATTCAGGTGTCCATATAATACGAAGGACAGTGTCAGATCTTCCTAAGGTAGAGATACAGGGGCTTGTGAGCTGTCTGAAGTCGATGTTTGGGAAATAAAGAACTAAGTCATTTCTCCAGCCTCAAGCCTAAACTTTAAAAAGGGGTTTAGCCCTAGTAGCCTAATAACCTTTCATGGTCACTCTTAATGTTTTAAGAATTGAATTAAACGAAATTATAACAATACAAACCACAACAATAGGTGAAAATACCACAAAGTGGGTTATATATATTTTTTTACTGCTTTAAAATATCCTGAATCTTTATTTTAATACTAAAACCAAATTTTACTTTAAGCATTTTTCTGGTCACACTTTGAAGATACAAATGGTGGACTGTGTTGTACAGGCATTTTTCAGGACTTAAAACAAGCCATATATGTCAGGCAGTACATTTTTTCTTCTCTCATACATTTCATTCCCTTCCTCCACTTAGCCCAGTCCCTCCTCAACTTCCCATCTCCCCCCATCCACTTCTCCATTTCCTTTGAGAAAAAAGCATGGCTCACAGGGATATCAACTGAACACAAAATGTTTTTATTTTTATTTAAAGAAAAGTATATGGACTCACTCATAAAATTAAATGTTTAATAGATATATTTTTCAACATTTATTTATTTATTGCAGTTAAATCTCAATCATAATCTTCTTCCCTGTCCCACCCTCCTACTCTCTTCTCTCTCACCCTCCTATCTGCTTTTTTTTAAGTTTAAGGTGTATCTTCCCCCTCCAATAGCTCTCCCGTTTAGTCCATAAAAGACTCTTTTTCTTAAAACAATAAGACCAAATAGGCCACAATTATAAAAATTATAAGGTATAACATACATTTCCATTGTCCAATCCATATGTATTTGACAACTGATATTAGTATTCTATTATCTATAAATCTCGATGAGTTTAAAGTTCTATACCTAACTCAGTTTCAGTCTAACTTGCATTACCAATTTAAAAAAAAAAAAAAACATCTTCTTAGACCTAGAACCTCTTTTTAATTCCTAAAAACTTAAAATTTATCTGTGAGACTATAACTATCTAGTTTTCAACCACATGAGAGACCTGAGAAAGATAAATATATCTGAATATACAGAAAGTGCAGAAGCAGCAGCTTCCTAAACTAAGAAATGACAGACAACTGGCTGCCTGGACAGTCCCCAATTTCTCTCTATAACATTGGAGCATCTATCTTCAGACTTTTGGCCCTGTATCTCTGACATACATTAATTGTAAATCAGGAATTATGAAGGACTTGCCTACCCTGTCTTGGAGGAGCTAGACTGTCGACTTACCTGCTTCCAAGTTTTGTCCTTTTCAGACAACATTCTGTCTACAGTTTAAACTAGGGCTTTCTCTTGCTCAGTGACAAGCTTACTACTAATGAAGCCATTTCCAAATGGAGATACTTTGATGCTCATACTCTACTTGGAGTACAATGGGGGGTGCTGTTAAGAGCTAACATGTATCAATATCAAAAACTACTAAGTGGGAATCCAATTTGGCGGCGGCCCACGCGAATGTATTTTGATCTCGGGGGAAACAGTCACAGGGCGGTGGGTGTTGCAGGACGTTGTACAAATGGGTCTTGGGGGCTCAACCCCCCTGGGTCTCACCCAACTACCCAGGGACCACTGGGGATCCCTGAGCAGGACACACCCCCCAATTCTGGGACACACACAGAAGCCGCTGAAACCAGGAATCGGGGTTTCCCCCTCCCCCATCAGGAGAGACATGCCAGGTAAATTCCAATCTAATACCTAGCAGGCAGATTCAGACCCCATGCAGAGATAATCTCCACCCTGCTGGGCACCACCAGGTCTTGCACAGACAATGCGGCTATCTGGCAAAAGGTTGCGACCCTTGGAAGTGCACCCAGCTCGGATGCAGGGTGCCATCAGGCTGCATATTGCGACCCGCTGTGGTATATGGGAGCTTAATGGACCGTAACTTCACTTGCCAGTTTCCAGGCCGTGGGAGGGGCAAGGATATTGGGGGTGAAAGCAGATTTACCCACCACAGAAGCCAACCCTGGGCAAACTGTGAGGTATTTACAATTATTATCAGACTTTTTTGCTAGTACTGGCCCTTTCAGCGGAGAACCAGAGTTTACATGTACACAGCTCCACCACCTGGATTAGTTAGGTCTCCACCTAGGAGGCAGAGCTGAATGACTCACATTACAGGGGTGGAGTAAGGCAATTCGACTCCTACACCAAAGCGCCCCCTTTGGACCCAAGTCCAGAAGACAGCTAAAAATTTCCAAATGACCAGGGTCCCAAGACAAAAAAAAAAAAAAAAAAAAACAAAGAGCAGAATGACTCCAACAAAAGAAAGCAATGCTAGTTCATCCAGCTCGGACCACCTCACCACAGCTGAAACACATGAAAACGATGACAATTCTACATTATGGAAAGTGATAGAGTCGCTTCAAGAAGAACGTAAATCTATGAAGGAATTCAAAGAAGCCACAAATGCACATACGAAAGCTATGGAAAACACCATTAGAGAATTTCAGAACAAGGTGAGACAACTTGAACAAGAAAAAGAGAGGGCAATGGAAGACTTCCAGGCAAGGACAAGCAAATGGGAGCAGGAAATGTACAAAACAAAATCACTCAAGAAATGAGAATGGAAATGGAAACAATAAAGAAAACACAGTCAGAGTTAAAAATGGAAATGGAGAATCAAGGGAAGAGAACAGGAACTATGGATTTGAGTACCAAAAATAGGATTCAAGAGATGGAAGACAGAATCTCAGACATGGAAGATTCGATGGAAGAAATCAATACATCATCGAAAGAAAATGAGAAAGGTAAAATATCTCTCACCCACAATATCCAAGAAATCAAGAACTCAATGAAAAGATGGAACCTACGAATTATAGGCATAGAGGAAAGAGAAGACTCCTGACTCCATGGTCCAGGAAATATCTTCAACAAAATCATAGAATAAAACTTCCCAAACCTAAAGAAAGAGATGACAATAAAAGTCCAAGAGGCTTACAGAACAACAAACAGATTATATCAGAAAAGAAACTCCTCTCACCACATAATAATAGAAACCCCAAATGTAGAGAACAAAGAAAGGATATTAAAAGCTGTAAGAGAAAAAGTCCAAGTCACATACAATGGTGGACCCATCAGAATTACACCTGACTTCTCCTCAGAAACGTTAAAAGCTAGAAGGGTCTGGACAGATGTCCTAAAAGCCCTGAGAGAACATAGGTGCCCAGCCAGACTACTATATCAAGCAAAACTGTCTATAAACATAGATGGAGAAAACAAGATATTCCATGACAAAATCAAATGCAAACAATATCTCCCCACAAACCCAGCCCTACAGAAGTTCCTAGAAGGAGAATTCCAACACAGAGAAGATAACTACACCCAAGAAAATGAGGAAATAGAAATCTCCACAGCAACTAAACAAAAGAAACAGAGACAGCCACCTATATGAAAATAATGGGAAATAACAATCCCTGGTCACTAATATCCATCAACATCAAAGAACTCAACTCACCAATAAAAAGACACAGACTTACAGAATGGATCCGTAAACAAGACCCATCGTTTTGCTGCACACAAGAAACACATCTCACTACTGAAGATAGACACTATCTAAGAGTAAAGGGCTAGGAAAAGTTTTCCAAGCAAATGGACCCAGGAAACAAGCTGGAGTAGCCACCCTAATACCAAACAAAATAGACTTCCAATTAAAGTTAATAAAAAAAGAAAGAAAAGGGCATGACATACTCGTTAAAGGAAATATAATCCAAGAGGACATCTCAATATTGAACATCTATGCCCCAAATACAAAGGCACCTACATTAATAAAAGAAACACTTCTAAAACTTAAATCGCACATCGATCCAAACACTTTAGTAGTGGGAGACTTAAACACCCAACTCACAGCTATGGACAGATCATCAAGACAGAATCCAAACAGAGAAATAATGAGTCTAACAGAGATCATGAAACTAACATATCTACAGAACATTTCACCCAAACACAAAAGAATACACCTTGTTCTCAGGACCTCATGGAACCTTCTCTACAATCGACCATATAGTTGGACACAAAGATATCCTCAACAGATACAAGAAAATTGAAATAACCCCTTGTATCTTATCAGACCACCATGGAATAAAGCTAGACTTCAATAGCAAAAGAATCAACAGAAAATCTACACACACACATGAAAATTGAACAACTCTTTACTAGAGGACCACTGGGTCAGGGAAGGAATAAAGAAGGAAATCAAAGGATTCTTAAAATCCAACGAAAATTAAGACACAACATACCCAAACTTATGGGACACAATGAAAGCTGTGCTATGAGGAAAGTTAATGGCACTAAGTGCCTTCAAAAAGAAAATTGTGACAGCTCATATTAGTGAATTAACAGCTAAACTGGGTGAATTGGAAAAAAAAAGAAGCAAACACTCCTAAGAGGAGCAGAAGGCAGGAGATCATCAAACTTAGGGCTGAAATCAACAACTTAGAAACAAAAAGAACGATACAAAGAATCAATGAAACCAAGAGTTGTTTCTTCGAGAAAATCAACAAGATAGACAGACCCTTAGCCAAATTAACTAAAAGACCGAGGAAGAAAACCCAAACCAACAAATTCAGAAATGAAAAGGGAGAAATAACAGCAGAGAATATTTGGATCCTATTTTAAAAATCTATACTCCACCAAATTTGAAAAGTGAAGTGAAATGGACAATTTTCTTGATAAACCACTGACCGAAGCTAAATCAAGATCAGTTAAACAGATTAAACAGCCCTAAACCACTAAGGAAACAGAAAGAGTCATTAAAAATCTCCCAACCACAAAAGCCCAGGGCCACATGGCTTTAGCACAGAATTCTACCAGACCTTCAAAGAGGCACTAACACCAATACTCTTCAAACTCTTTAACAAAATAGAATCAGAAAGGACATTGCCAAACTCATTCTATGAGGCCACAGTCACCTTGATTTCTAAACCAACAAAGACCCAACAAAGAAAGAGAACAACAGACCAATCTCCCTCATGAACATAGATGCAAAAATACTTAATAAAATACTAGCAAACCGAATTCAAGAAACATCAAAAGCATAATACATCACGATCAAGTAGGCTTCATCCCAGGAATGCAGGGATGGTTCAACATACGAAAGTCTATCTACGTCATTCCCCATATAAACAAGATGAAAGAAAAAAACCACATGATAATCTCGCTAGATGCAGAAAAAGCATTTAACAAAATCCAACACATCCTTCATGCTAAAAGTTCTGGAGAGAATGGGCATACAAGGACTATACCTAGAAATAATAAAGGCAATATACAGCAGGCCAGTGGCCAACATCAAATTAAATGGAGAGAAACTTGAAACATTTCCTCTAAATCAGGGACAAGACAAGGATGTCCACTTTCACCATGTCTCTTCAATATAGTACTTGAAGTTCTTGCTAGAGCAATAAGATAACTAAAGGAGATAAAGGGGATAAATATTGGAAATGAAGAATTCAAATTATCCCTATTTGCAGATGATATGATAGTATACAAAAGCGATCCCAAAAATTTCACCAGAGAACTCTTAGAGCTGATAAACACTTTCAGCAAAGTGGCTGGATACAAAAATAATTCAAAAAAATCAGAAGCCCTTCTTTATACAACAAACAAATGGGCTGAGAAAGAAGGGAAACAACCCCCTTCACAATAGCCACAAACAACAAAAATATCTGGGGGGTAACTCTAACCAAGCAAGTAAAGGACCTGAACAACAAGAACTTCAAGCCCTTGAAGAAAGAAATGGAAGAGGCCTTTAGAAGATGGAAAGATCTCCCATGCTAATGAATAGATTGGATCAACATAATAAAAATGGCCATCCTATCAAAAGCAATATATAGATTCAATGCAATTCCTATCAAAATACCAACACATTTTTTATAGACTTGGAAAGAGCTATTCTCAATTTCATATGGAACAATGAAAAGTCCAGAATAGCTAAATCGCTAAATCAATCCTGTACAAAAAAAAAAAAAAAAAAAAAAAAAAAAAATCTGGAGGTATCACCATCCCAGATTTCAAGCTCTACTACAGAGCAATAGTTGGAAAAACAGCATGGTATTGGTATAGAAACAGACCAGTAGATCAATGGAATGGAACTGAAGGTGTAGAAATAGACCCACACACTTATGTCCCCCTAATTTTTGATAAAGAAGCTAAAATGGCACAATGGAAGAAGGACAGCATCTTCAACAAATGGTGGTCCAACTGTATGTCCACTTGTAAAAGAATGAAATTAGACCCATACTTATCACCTTGTACAAAACTTAAGTCCAAGTGGATCAAAGACCTTAACATAAGGCCGGTCACACTAAATCTACTGGAAGAAAAAGTGGGAAAAACCATCGAACTCATTGGCACAGTTGACAAATTCCTGAAAAGAACACCAACAGCTCAGGACCTGAGAACAACAATCAATAAATGGGACCTCATGAAATCGAAAAACTTCTGTAAGGCAAAAGACAATGTCATTCTAACAAATTGCAGCCTACAGATTGGGAGAAAATCTTCACCAACCCCATATCTCACAGAGGGCTAATATCCAAAATCTACAAAGAACTCAAGAAATTAAATGCCAAGAAACCAAATAATCCAATCAAAAAATGGTGGACAGAGCTAAATAGAGAATTCACAAAGGAGGAATCCCTAATGGCTGAGAGACACTTGAAGAAATGCTCAACATCCTTAATCATCAGAGAAATGAAACTCAAGACGACTCTGAGATTCCATCTCACACCTGTCAGAATGGCTAGGATCAAAAACTCAAATGACAGCACATGCTGGCGAGGGTGTGGAGAAAGGGGTACCCTACTCCATTGCTTGTGGGAGTGCAGGCTTGTGCAACCACTATGGAGGTCAGTCTGGTGATATCTTAGAAAACTTGGAATAGCTCTGCCTCAGGACCCAGCCATACCACTTGTGGGTATACAACCAAATGCCTCTTCACGGAATCATAAGGAAGTTTCCTCATCTATGTTTATAGCAGCCTTATTTGTAATAGCTAGAAACTGGAAACAACCCAGATGTCCCTCAACCGAAGAATGGGTTAAAAAACAGTGGTACATCTACACAATGGAATACTACTCAGCTATCAGGAACAATGTAATTATGAAACTTGCAGCCAATTGGATGGAACTAGAAAAACTCATCCTGAGTGAACTAACCCAGACTGAGACGGATGCATATGACATCTATTCACTTATAGTAGGATTTTAGCTATGTAGTAGAGGATATCGATACTACAACTAACACACCAAAGGGAACATGAACATAGACTTTTTATTTTTTATTTTTATTTTATTTTATTTATATAGGGACACCCCATCCCAGAGAAATGGATGGAAGTGTTAGGGGGTAAAGGAAAAAAAGTGAAATGTGAAGTTTCGGCCTTTTGCTACTAATTGTCATAAACTGTTTAGGATAATTAAGAAATGCAAACTAATAGTCATCCAAGCCGGTCATTTTGTTAGGTACTATGACAGTCCATTATAGTTATTTTCTAAGCTAATCAGAAATAAAGCTGCTTTGAGAAGAGCAACATCTGCTTATCCTAATATAAGAGATAGACAGGCCCTCTTCAAAAACCTCAAGAGATCTGCAGAATATGGCATTCAAAGATGTTTTCATAACTTTAGATTTTTTTTATATCGAGACATATCAACCCCTGACAGCACCCCCTATTCTACTCCAAGTAGAAGATGAGCATCGAAGAATCTCCAGTGGGAGATGATTGAATTAGTGGCAAGCCCCTTGCTCCAACTGTAGACAGAATGCTGTTCAAAAAGGACAAAACTTGGAACCAGCTAAGTCGACAGGCTAGCTCTGCCAAGACAGGGTAGGCAAGTCCTTCATAACCCCTGCTCTACAATCAATGTCTGTTAGAGAAATGGGGCCAAAAGACTGAAGATCGATGCTATAATGTATGGAGAGAAAATGGGAACTGTCCAGGCAGCCACTGGTATGTGATTTTTTTGTTTTAGAAGCTGCAGGCCCTGTACTTCCTGTAAAATCAGATATATTTATCCCTCTCAGGCCTCTGAGTTGGTTGAGGAACAGATAACTCCAGTCTCATAATTAAATTTTGTTTTGTTTAGGAGTCAAGAGAGTGTTATAGATCTAAGAAGATGTGAAAACTGCAAATTAATTAATTAATGTAGTTATTAGTAAGTATAAACTGTAATATTAGGCCGGTGGAGTAGCTGACAGCTTGGCAGAGGAGCAGGCGGCCTGGCCCGAGTGCCTTAACCGGATGCCTAACTTATCCTGGAGAAAGAGCCCCGGGACCAAAGGTGGCCTACACCACCTATAACCTAAACTCTGTTAATTAATATAAGCTGTTATATTATGCTGGTAGAATTACTGGCGGCTTGGCAGGACATTCGCCTGGGCTCAAGGGGAGTCTGGGAATCCGACAGCCTGGGACTGCTTGGACTGAGGGCCTATAAGCTGCCACAGTCTTTTCCCCAATAATTAAACACACCAAGACCTTTTAATATTTTAACACTTAGCCCTTAGCTGGGCAGACTCTCAATTAGCTACTCTAAGTTAACCCCAAACCAACATGTGCCTGTGAGTACCTTCCAGACTTCTCCAGTCGTCTGTCTCCTTCTGTGTCTCCTGGCGAAAAGGGGAGAGAGTCTCTGTGTGTGCGGTATTCCCGCTGATCTGAGGAAGTCCTGCCTTCCTATACTCTTTCTGCCCAGCTAATTAGCCGTAAGTTACTTTTATTAACCAATCAAGAAAATGTCTCAGAAGGGGTGGTAAAAGTACAAAGAGGAGATTCAATCAACTATTTGGGTTATAAAATAAGTCAACAGAAAATAAGATCGCAAAAGGTACAAATCTGTAGAGACCAACTGAAAACTCTTAATGATTTTCAAAAATTAATGGGAGATATAAATTGGCTAAGGCCCACCCTTGGTTTAAGTTACTCATAAGTTAAGTAATTTGTTTCAAACATTACAAGGGGATTCAAATCTAAACAGTCTAAGATGTTTAACTGCTGAGGCAGAAAAGGAATTAATGTTGGTAGAACAAAGATTGCAAGATTCATACATAGATTGAATTGATCCCCAACTTGATTGTATTTTGGTCATTTTACCATCAACTCATTCTCCTACAGGGCTTATTATGCAACGGGAAGATAGTATTATGGAATGGATTTTCTAACCACATAAACAAAGTAAAAAATTGAAGACATACGTAGAAAAGATATCTGAAATAATTGTAAAAGGTAGAATAAGATTACATCAATTATCATGAATGGACCCGGCTGAAATAGTAGTGCCTCTTACTAATGCTGAAATTATGTCATTGTGGGTAATCAATGAAGACTGACAAAGAGCTTGCAGTAATTATTTGGGAGAAATCCACCCTCTTCCTTCCTCTTGTTTTGTGGCTTCACACATTGGGCTCGTGTCACTCTGAGTGTTTACAACCCATACATTCCCGTGAATGCTTCTAGTATTATGGAGTTGAGTTTATTCTCATTTTAAAACATTTTCTGGAAAAGAGGGTTGTAGGTGACTCTGAAACTCCAGCTTTAGAATGCTGAGCTGAATTGACACTTTCAGTCAGGGAATAATGGCATTGGTAATATTTAAAGATCATATTGGACTTTGGAATGTGTTTTTGTTTTTCAAACACATTAAGTTTTAAGGTGTGTATTGCTTTTTTGAAGGTGAGAATGTGTCTTTGTTAGCACTGCTGGCTGGTAATTACCAAAAAGTAAACGTATACAATTTATAAAAAGAACTAATTGGATTCTTCCTCGTATTGTAAAGGGAACACCAACTCCTGATTCACCAACCTTCTATACTCATGCTAACAAGATGGGAATGGCAGGTTATAAGACAGACAAAATCAGCAAGGTAACCAAAAGTCCATATACCTCAGTTCAAAATACAGAATTGTATGCAATCCTTATGGTGTTATTAGATTTTCCAGAGTCTCTTAACATAATTATGGATTCTCTATATGCAGAAAGAGTTGTATTGCATATAGAAACTGCTGAATTTATTCCTGATAACACAGAATTAACTTCTTTATTTATACAATTGCAACAGGTCATCAGAGGTAGAAATAATCCATTATATATAACCCATATTCGATCCCATACAGGTTTGCCAGGTCCACTGGCACAAGGAAATGAGGAAATTGACCAATTACTCATAGGAAATGTATTGGAAGCCTCAAAATTTCATCAGAAACATCATGTTAACAGTTCAGGTTTAAAGAAAAAAATTCTCTATTACCTGGCAACAAGCCAGGGAAATAATTAAAAATTGTCCTACGTGTTCTCTGTATAACCAAATTCCATTACCTGCTGGTAGTAACCCTAGAGGTACTAAAAAGAATGAAATTTGGCAAATGGATGTTTTTCACTTTGCAGATTTTGGAAAACAAAGGTACATACATCATACCATTGATACATACTCAGGGTTTCAATGGGCAACTGCTTTAAGTTCTGAAAAACTGATTGTGTTATTGCATATTTGTTAGAAATAATGGCATTTATGGGTGTACCTGCACAAATTAAGACTGATAATGCTCCTGCATATGTATCTAATAAGATGAAGCAATTATTTGCATATTATAATATAAATCATGTTACTGGTATACCACACAATCCTACAGGACAAGCAATTTTAGAAAGAGCTAATCGTACCTTAAAAGAGATGCTTTTTAAACAAAAGGGGGAATTAAAGAATCCCAGAGATAGATTACACAATGCATTGCTAACTTTGAATTTCCTAAATGTTGGGGAAAGGGTACCACTGCAGCTGAGAGACATTGGGTTATACAAAACCTGAGGAATTAAATCAACCAATATATTATAAGGATATGTTAACTTTAGAGTGGAAACCTGCAATGGCTTTAAGATGGGGACATGGTTATTCCTATGTGTCTACAGGGAATGAAAAAATGTGGTTACCAACAAAACTTGTAAAGATTAGATCTGACCAGGGAGAACCTCCCATTAGCTGAAATATGAATGTCTTCGCGTGGTAAGAATATTTTATTAACTGTATGGTTTTCATGATATTCCAATCTTTTATCCAGGATGGACAGAGTTTATGGTTTTCATGATATTCCTATCTTTTATCCAGGATGGACAGAGTTTATGGTTTTCATGATATTCCAATCTTTTATTCAGGATGGACAGAGTTTATGGTTTTCATGATATTCCAATCTTTTATTCAGGATGGACAGAGTTTATGGTTTTCATGATATTCCAATCTTTTATCCAGGATGGACAGAGTTTATGCCTTAAAATGGACTTAAAAAGTTGTTCTATGCCTTCCATTTGTTCAAATTTAGAGCAAAAATTTATTTTCAGAGCCAAGGGCTGAAGACAATAACAACAAGACAAATGGGCCAGAAGATTCAACCTAGCATATTGCTTCAATCACTGTTTTCTTAAAAACTTTGCATGCAAATCATTTTAAAAGCACTAGTCCAAAAAATGATCGATCCTACAGAGACTGGACATCAAAAGCTTTAGGTAACTTTCCCGGGAATTGGCCAATATCTCAATTTTTGAAGGGTACCCAAAAATATTTACACTCCATTCCCAAAAGATGGGTTGAAAGTTTTTCCCTCACTCTATGTTTTGTCTCTTTTATTACTAAAAACTTAAGATTATTTTGTCATATTAATAGATATTGATAGAAATTTAAGATTGCTTTGTTATAATAGATGTTGATAGAAAGTTAAGATTGTTATGATTTATATACCCTGAAAGATAAATTTTAGTTTCAAATTTTCAAGATTTCTTTTGAAAAATAAAAAAATTGCTTTTCTTCTATTGTCCAAAAGACAATTTGCCCTAGGAAAGATACTACATTCCATCTTTTTATAGCATGAATGGGGACTTACAAATGTCTTTCTTCTGTTCAAAGAACAGGAAATATTCCTTCATTGATTTGTGCACCCTGCACATCCAAGCAATTTTGGTGATTGCAGAACTATGTGTTACTTGTGAGAAATAGTATATTTTCAGAACAACGGGACCTGAGTCCACGGAAGACAAGACAAGCAACCCAAATGATCCAGCCTCATAGATTGCCTCAAAAGCTGTTTCCTCCAAAATCTGCATCCAGAACAACTTCAAACAGCTTGCTGAGATGGCCCAGCCTCAAGGACTGTTCCAGACAGGACATCAATGGACTCCTGAACTTTCCTACCAAAGTCCAGCTTTGAACTACAAATTGCTCAGAACATTCAAGTAGCTGAGCACCTAGAGACTGGACAACAAATGTTACAATTTACTTGCTTAACCATTTTTTTTTTCATTTTATTTGGGCCCCTAAGCAGGTATTCTGCGACCCAATTCAGCAGGAAGAAGTTTTAAGGGAGCGACGTCCCATTCCCAAAAAGTGGGGTGGATGATTCTTTGGTCATTTGATGTGTTATAAATGTTGTTTAGGGGTAATGGTTACAAATTGTTATATGGTCTTGTTAAGCAAGGTATAGGAAGTTAAACTTGGAGATCTCTTTTTCTTTTCTCTATCCTTTCTCTCTTATATAGTGGGAAAAGACTTGAAAATAGAAAGAGGGGGAATATATGTATATAATATAGAAATGATAAGATATAAGAATAGATTATTGAATCTGCTCTGAAACTCAAACTATTTTTATTCTTTAAATAAGGTTATCTTTCAATACATTGGTATAGAATATTGTATATTGATACAAAAATAAGGATAAATTTTGATTAATTAGTACAGAATTTTATATTTTGATACATAATATGTTTATTTTAACTCTTATAAGGTATTGTGCCTATACAAATCATTTAAAAGTACAGGATTACTTCCAATCCTTTTATGGGTTGCCATTTCAATCAAATTAGGAGTTTGGGTAACACTGGTTGATTGCTGGCCAGTCAAGCTTCTGGTCATGTCAAATACTAGTCTTAATTTATCACAAAATAGGCTTAATAGGTTAAACAGATACTAAATAGATAAAAATATACAGTTTGTTCATAAATAGATAGAAGATAGATGATAGATAGATTTATAAATAAATCGACAGAGTCTTCAAAACCCTCAGAGGCATACAGAAAATGGCATTTAAAGATATTTTTATTATTTTAAGAATTGTTTGACTTAAGACAGACAGCTCCTGACAGCTCCCATTTACTTGGAAGAAGATAATGAGCATCAAAAAGAAATCTCCCATCAGGAGATAATTCCTATTGGGCAAAAATGCCCCTGCTCTCTCTACAGACTATATATAGTCCAAAGATGGATCAGAGTTTAAATACAGGTAAGTTGATCTCCTGATTCTGCAGAGAAGGAATGGGAAAATCCTTATTTCCTGCTGCACAAATTAGTCTGTGAAAAATGCTTGGCCAGAAGGCTGAAGATGATGCTCCAACCGTATGGAGAGATATTTGGGACTGTCTAGGCAGCAAACTGTCATTTTTTCCTTTTGGAAGCTGTTCTTCTATGCTTCCTTACTCACTCAAATAATAACTTTATCCCTTCTTATGTCTTTGATGGGGTTGAAGGCATAATAGTTATAAAATTTAAATTGAACTTGAGTTGTTGAGGACTTAAAAGGATATTTTCAAGTTCAAATGGAATCTTTAGGTTTATAAATATAGGATATGATAGAAATTACTCAGGTTCAGAACTTTAGATACAGCAAGAAATATAGATGATTTTTTTTTCTTCTTCAAGATTGCCTGATACAAATAGGCTAAACATTATGTGTATAACTTTTATACATGGTTTTCTTGATTGTTTCATATTTGTTCTTATTGTTTTTACTGTATGAGTTAAAAAATTAGCCTTTTTATTAGACAAAAGGAGGGAATTGTTGGGGTAGTGGTAAGCTTTCTAAATGTTAATTAATTGGTCCTGCTTGCTGTCTGTTACTTACATTGACTCTGATTGGTTAAATAAAATGCCGAGGCCTGAGATTGGGCAAAGACAGAGAAAGGTGGGACTTCCTGGGATTAGAGCAGGAAGCCTGCACTTTAGACAGAGAATTAAAGCATTCCAGCCAGCAGCAGGAAGAAGAAGGCATTCCAGCCAAGAGCAGCAGGAAGAAGAAGACACACACCATGGGTTAGAAAACAGAACCTCATTCCACACAGCCAGGAACATCGGCATATCATGGAGAATGGAAGTCCAAGGGGACTTAGGTATATATGGGGTCATATTTGGGTAATAGAATTAAGAGCTAGCTTAGATGGGCTAGGATTGCACAATTCAGGCCAAGGCTTGTTAAAATCCACGTGATGTCCTGTGTGCTCATTTATAATGGATGGTTAAGGATAGGCTGCCAAACCAATTAATAATAATAATATATATATATACTAGTAAGTAATTTAATTAATATTTTTTTCACATATGGCGCTCCACGTTGGGCGCCTGTAGGGGTTAAATAAATTAGATTTAGAAAATATATAGAGGTTTCTGATACTGTCTCTTAATTCGGGGCATGAAGAGCATTATCAGCATGAAGTCAGGAAAAACAGGAAAGACTTAATAGACTGAAAAACAAGGTTGAAGTCAGGAAAAACAGGAAAGACTCAATAGACTGAAAAACTAGGTTGAAGTCAGGAAAACAGGAAAGACTTAATGGACTTGAAGAAACAAAGTATCTGGCCTGACATTGTTTTCAGCTGCTAAGTGAGCAGAGCCCAAATTAAGCTGAAACAGAGTTCCTCCTATGTAAGGACAGTGCATGCAGCCCAGAAAGAGAAGAGGCCCCTGATGCTAGAGAGCTCCAAGAGTCCTGCTGAAAAAAGGGCTGGCCATTGATGGCTAGCTCTCTCCCTGAAGCAGAAAGAAGCCGGTGAGCAAAGAAAGCCTGAGCAAGACACCAAAAGGCCAAGGACTGGACCCTGTGGCTCAGATTTTTCCTGGAGGGGTTTGATCTGTCCAATCAGTGGCCTAGGGGAAACTGTGCCTGGCTTTAAGGATTGAGGCAGAGCAGCTGAGTTCCTGATTCAAAAGAAGTAAGTTGGCCTGCAGATGGCTGGGGTCTCCCACAGAGAAGAAAGCATGAAGCCTTATTTAAGGTGAGACTACAATAATCAACTTACCCTGATGAACCTTCATCTGAGAGATCCAGAAAAAGGACTGCTAAGTGCGTTAAAGAATCTACAACAAAGACTGTGTTCCTGATGACTGAGGACCTGCCCCAGAGACTGTATCATTCTAACAGGTTATGAAAGTAGTTGTTATAATTATCAATAGGTTTAGTGGATAGGTTAAAGGTGTTGTAGGAATTTATAGGATTAATAGTTAAGAAATTGATGGTGTTTGTTATAAGTGAATTTAGTAATATATAAATAAGTGTTAAATAATAATTTAAAAGTTCGGTTACAGGTGCTACCTGAAAACAGCAAATTAATTAATGTAGTTATTAGTAAGTATAAACTGTAATATTAGGCCGGTGGAGTAGCCAGCAGCTTGGCAGAGGAGCAGGCGGCCTGGCCTGAGTGCCTTAACCGGCTGCCTAACTTATCCTGGAGAAAGAGCCCCGGGACCAAAGGTGGCCTACACCACCTATAACCTAAACTCTGTTAATTAATATAAATTGTTATATTATGCTGGTAGAATTACCGGCAGCTTGGAGGGAGATTCGCCTGGGCTCAAGAGGAGTCTGGGAATCCGACAGCCTGGGACTGCTTGGACTGAGGGCCTATAAGCCGCCACAGTCTTTTCCCCAATAATTAAACACACCAAGACCTTTTAATATTTTAACACTTAGCCCTTAGCTGGGCAGACTCTCAATTAGCTACTCTAAGTTAACCCCAAACCAACATGTGCCTGTGAGTACCTTCCAGACTTCTCCAGACGTCTGTCTCCTTCTGTGTCTCCCGGCGGAAAGGGGAGAGAGTCTCTGTGTGTGCGGTATTCCTGCTGATCTGAGGAAGTCCTGCCTTCCTATACTCTTTCTGCCCAGCTATTTGGCCTTAAGCGACTTTTATTAACCAATCAAGAAAATGCTTCAGAAGGGGCGGTAACCAGATCTCAGCATTGAATTCAATGTATCAGAAACAATATTAGACCTTCTCTCAACAAAGATGCTTTTACAATTGTGTTGCAAGTTAGTATGAATGTTGAGTTAGATATAGAACTTTAAACTCATGGAAATGGTTAGATAGTAGAATGTTAAAGTCAGGTGCCAAATACATATGGACTGGACATTGATAATGTACATTAAGCCATATAACCCTCATAACTGTGGCCTAATTACCTCTGTTGTTTTGTATTGTATCTATTATTATAAGAGAAAAAAAAACATTTGTTGGACTGAAAGGGGGAGCTGTAGGGGGAAATAAGATATACCTTAAACTTAAAAAAAAAAAAGGGAAGAGGATGGGGGGTTGAGGATGGGAGGGTAGGACTGGAGGGGAGTAGGGAGGGGATTGGGATTGAGATGTATCTTGAAAAAAAAAAAAAAGAAAAGAAAAGAAACTTGCAGGTTATAGGGTCCCCGGAGATGGTCTTACTCTAGCCTTGGTTGGTCTCAAAACTACTAGAATTTTTTTAAAAGAAATTTATCATGAAAATAAAACAAATTTTATTTAAAAAACTACTAATTTAAGAAAATATCTTTAAATGCCATATTCTACAGATCTCTTGAAGTTTTTGAAGAGCACCTATCTATCTCTGTATATTTGGGTAAGCAAATGTTGCTTGTCTCTTTGCATCTTGATTTCTGAATAACTTAGAAAACATCTGTGAACACTATGCTAGTAACTAACAAAATGACATATTTGAATGACTATTAGTTTTCATTTCTTAATTATCCTAAACAGTTGTGACAGTTGCTATCAAAAGGCCAAAACTTCAGATTGAATTTTTAAGCACTACATATATACAATACTTTAAAAAGAATTAACCTTAATTTTGTGTCAGTATGCAAAGATCTATACCAAAGTAACCACATATATTTCAAATAAAATAATACTATATAGAAATTACTTTGGATATATGATAGTTAGATATTTTTCAGTAAGTACAACATAATTTTTTAATCATTAACTATTTTAAAAGGCTAGAAATAATAATACAATTGGGAGTAAATGAATATATAATATATGTACTTTTTGTGCATAAGTACATTATGGTTTTAGGATGAAAAAAAGAAAAGAAAAGGGATGTGTGTTAGTATTAGAAGTGGATCTACTTTTAAAGAATGAAATAATTTATATTTTCATTCTGCTTAATGAGCACCTATTCTTTTTATGATCATAATTTAAATGTCAGTCTATGGTTTATAAAGTTTTTCAAATCCAACAAATTGCCTATAGTTATTCTTGCAGTCTAAATGTGGGACAGTTTGCTAATAACTATACCTCTTTCCAAGACAACATCAAATGCTCTCTTAAAAGTATGGAAACTTTGAAATTTGTAATAAGTGTTCAGCCTTTGTGCTAACCAAATTCTACATTCTTTCGCAATGCAAATGCTATTTGATAAATGTCATACAAATTCCTTCCACCATGTTTCAATTTACTATTCTCTCAAGGTTCAAAGTTTTTACACATCTCTCAAGTGAAAGTTCTATTTTGACAAATCATACTATTATTTATGGGATGTATAAGTATGATGTTATTTTCAATGTCAAATTGTTGCCAAATGTTTATCAGAACAAAGCACTGTACTTCCTCTGTCCCTGATATACTAGTACTTTTCTGTAAGGAATAAAGTTTATGTGAACAATTCCTTCAAAACAGTTGTTTCAAGGGCCTCCAACAGAATTTCTTAACACTTCATTTCCATGCTGATGGTTTAAAAGTACATATTTTTTGTCATTTCTGATATATGTAACACTGTTTAGTATTCCATAAACATATAAAATGTTTAAAATCATCTAAATATTGAGTATATTATATACCAATTACTCTGACTATATTTCTTGGTTTTCCTCAAAATATCTGTAAATGCATAAATTATGTACTCATGTTTATGTATATACGTAAATATATGTATATTTGAATATGTGAAAATTGTAATAGAAGTTGTAATTATAGTTATGTAAGTATAGGCAAAGTAATATAAGGCAAGTAACGAGGAGGCTACGTGGAAATTTGAGAATATTCATGTAGTATATTCATAAAATACAATATAATACATAGATTGAGTTGAACTGAAATGCAAACATTTTCTATATTAAATGTGTTCAAATTTAGGATGATAATACAGTTATCTTCCCTTATTTCACCTTTAATCTTTACATATCAGTATCTAAAGCATAGTATGAGCCTCACTGTAGGAAGAGGCTTTTAAATGTGTAGAAATAGCATTGCAGAAAGAATTGATAACCAGTTCAAACATTTATTCCTGCTAAGTCATTGGAACATTTCATAAATGCACATTTATCAGAATCATATTGTATCTGATACACACTGGAATTTATCTTTTTCAGTTTCTATTCCCAAGCAGTCATTAGTTTGTGGGGTTGGATAAATCTACTTTTCTTTTCTTCCTGTGGTGGCCTTGTAAGGCTAACTTCAAGAGACTGATTTAGAACTTTCCTGTATGCAAAACTTTATGCTTTTACAAAATTTTAATTTATAATAATGATTTCTAATAATTTTGAAATATAGTCTTTGATGACATCCTGTTAGATCTTAGAATTCACAATTTTTCACATCTTCTAGAAAAGTTTCATGTTTTTTAAATCTTAACTATCTCCTCAGTGTTTTTCAGTGTCCTCAACCCTGTTCTTTGTCTTTATTATTCAAAAGATATTGTTATTTGTAAATTAACAAAATAAAAGCAATAAAAATAAGATCAAAGGAATTTTCTTATATTTTTATAATTTTTGAACATCTTAACAAACACGAGGAAATAGAGATAGTATTTTTTCTTGGTAATGCTCTAAGAACTTCCAGGAATTGCTTTCAGAAAGATGTTGGCTGAATATTCATTTTTGTGGACAGGTATAGATTTTGACATTAAAACTACCATAATGTATTACAGGATGGATGTGCATCTGAAACATATTAAATGTATCTTTAGGCACAGAAAAGTGATTAGAGAAAAAATTTAAAGGAAATCTGCAAGCACTGCTTGCTGTTTTTTGACATTTGTTTTGAAAAGTTTTAAAGTTTTCTTATGTATAAAATGGTCTTGCAATTATGACAATTTTGAAAGTATGAATAATGAGGAACATTGTATCAATATTTAATTACATAGATTTTATGGAATTTCAGAAAAGTATATTGTATCATGGATGCAACACACAAAAAATTAACCTAGGATTTTCAATAATTCAATATACCATCCTTTCTTTGATGGTATATTGTAAGTGGGAACAACCCACTTACAAAACTTAATAAGTTTATATTTAATTATTCTGTTAATCAGAATGACAAAAAAATTAATATTCATTGTACTCTTCTCTCATGTAATAATATTCAGTATATTAAACCATACATAAATTTCTCATAAAAGGAAATTTTAGAAATCTATCATTTTGCTAATGAAAGATTTACCATAGAAATTTCTCCATGGTTATGATAAATTACTCATCTGTTTATAAGATGATAAAGGCAAAAATATTCTTCCCAGAATGAAACTCTCACCTCTTGATTCGTTTTTAGGAGTACATGGATATAATTTTAATCCAGTACACTGAAAGATTCATGAAAAAATAAGAATCATAATTGCAAAACAGATTTTGAAACTCTATGTCATGAAAAGTTTATTACTTCAAAGAAAATCTTTGAATGTATCAACACCTTTACAGAGAAAAGACTGGCCAAGCTTTCATGATAATTTTTCTTAGAATTTTAATGAAATTTGAAGCTCTTGTGTCTAGTACATAATCAGAAGTTTGTGGCTGGATACTGGAGTTCCAAGAATAAAACCCATAACTACATTCAACATTCTACACTGTTAATTGACTGATTAAAAAACTTCCATAATTATCAAGAGTTGGAAAGTTACTGGTTGGAACCTAGCTTTATCTTAGGTAGCCCATCCTTCTAAACAGCTGTATATTGCCAACTTTTATATTAGATATCTTTGTGACAATTTAGACAAATATTTTGGAATGTGCACATACACTCCTAACTTCCACTAACTCAAGAGCTAAGCAAACCATCAGAATCTGAGGTTTATAGTAGTGATTTTTTTTCACTTTGTTGTAATTCTCTGATATTTCCAGCAATAGATTTTAAAATTGCCTTAATTTTTATTGTATTTATTTTAAGAGTATTAAATCTTCATGAAGATATTAATGTTACAAACTGGTACTTAGGGTAACCCAAATCCACTTAAGAAACCAAATATGGGCCACAAACAGAACAAAGACAAGTTTTAGGGTGAGATTATATGTCCCTTTTGTTGGGTACCTAGATATGTTGTTATTTGCTTTCTGTTGCTTGATAAACATCATGACCAAAGGTAACTTATGGAAGGAGAGAGTTTGTTCTGCTTACACCTTCAGGCAATAGTCCTTGATTAAGTAAAGTCAAGAAAGAAACTGAAGCAGAAACTGATGTAGAAAACATGGGGAAATCTAGCTTATTATATGGCTTTCTGGCTTATTTGGTTAGGTTTTGTACATTGTCTAGCACTACCTGCCTATGGAAGATGATACTCATAGTGTGCTGGACCCTCCTATATCAATTAATAATTATTACAGTGTCAAACAGAAATGGCCATATGTCAATCTTATTAAGGCAATTCTTCAACTGAGAGTCAGTCTTCCAGGATGATTTTAGATAGTTTCAAGTTGAAAATAAAAACTCACTAAGCAAATATACAACTGAGGTTGAAATATCTGAGTATGGGACATCCAAATCACAGTATATACTCAGAATACATAATAATAAATAATATACATATTAAATGTTATTTTTATTAAAATCCTTTTCTAAGTGCAAGCAATTTGGGAAATTCTTAATATCTATTTAAAAATATTTAACGGGATTGCAGTGGTCTGCTTCAGGACTGGCCCCACACATACTGTTGCATTTCAAGGTTTTGTGAAGATTTCCATAACTCTCCTGGTAAGTGGGTTTTGTGTTATGATCTGTGACTACGATAGCATATCAGCCATAAAGACAGTGGTGATCTGTTTATAGATGACTCCTAGGAGAGCTTCTTTTGTAAACCTGATTTATGCTCCAAATGCAAAGAAGGATGGCATCTGTGACATTTTATTACACTTATATCCATGTATAATCTTGTCTAAGGAAGCCATAAGAATTATGAAAAACGTGCACAGCACAGATAATTTTATGCTCTACTGACAAAGGTCAGCATCTTCGTTAGTGAGCTTGATAACATTTTTAACTTTACATTCCACTCCCATATTATAACACTAAGTTTGAAGAATATTTTTTACTTAAACATGTGTTACCTCTATTTTACAAATACATTTCCATTAAAATTTTATATAAACAAATTATATTTCGACATTGTTTGCATAGCATAGTTATAAGCATACTAAATAAGCTTTGATATGCCATTAATGCACAGTGAATCTATTAATCTTTGAGCTAGTTTGTTTTTAATCTTTTCCTCTTCACAGTACTGCCTCCTTTATGTTCACCTCCAACTAGTATCTCCTCACATGAAGATAAATAAGTCAATTCAATCCAATAATTTTAAGTGTGTCACAATCCCGGATTGACTATTCTCATGTCAGTCTGTGTGTTATAATGTGATAGAGTATTGTTAAACTTACCAACACATTTTAAACTGTTTGTCTTTTTAAAATTTATATTTATTTGTTTACTTCCTATGTGAGGAGATCAGAGGACAACCTGCAAGGGTCAGTTCTCTCTTATGCCGTGCAGGTTCCAGAGACTCCAGTTGTCTTTAGACTTGATTGTAAACATAACTTTTATTCTCCTGAGATTAAGGGATGAGATGAGAGCCATACTCAGACTATATGAACACATAAGTTGAGCTGAGCCCAGAGCATTTTTTTCTTTGTTCTAACTATCCCTTGGCATAGGCCTGAAGGTTCTGGCCTCCATCAGATCTAATCTTCTAGCCTCTATCTGCTAACACAGGCCTAGAATGTTCCAGAATCTGAGACTTATTCTGAATGAGTTCACCCTTTCTAGCTGTTTCTGAACTCTGGTTCAATTTAGCTGTTCTGGCTCAAACCCCTCTCCAAGCTTACTGATTCAAATTGGCTTCTCTTGCATTCTGACTGATTTGATCTGCTGGGCTGAAACTAACTCTGGCAATTTGTTCTAATCTGACACCTTCTTGATTTCTAGCTTAAGCTGCCTCTGCTCACCTGCACTGAACTGCAGAAACACATGAATGTCATTACACTCAACTGCACTGCACTCAACTGCCTGTATTGTCTTGTACTATGTTGATCTCAACTATACTGTACTGTCTTCCCTATTGAACTCTCTACTGTACTCAACACTACTCTATTGTCTTCTCTAGTCTCTCTATGTACTGTACCTAATCTACTATCTCAACTCTACTGTACTACTCTTAAAGCTTCTCGTGCTTGTCTGTTCTTGTGATAGTTGGGTGTTCTCTATCTCTGACTCATTCTGTCAAATCTTTCTCTGATTCATCACTTAGTCTGCCCCTCAATTAGATATCACTATCAAACATAGTTCCTTCCTCAAAGGACAATTTGTTTGTATTGAGTAGGCCTTTTGTAAGTAGCTTTTAAACTTAAGTCCTTCCAAATCCTATGTGTCTGTTTCTGCATTCTAATTATTGGGATCAAAGACCTGTGGTTCCCATCTGAAGGGATTAAAGATGTGCTCCACCACTCCTGGATCGAAGTTTTTCTCTATTTAGAGTTTGTTTGGTATCAGGCTGACCTTGAGCTCTGAGATCTGCCTGTTTCTGTCTCTAGTGTGTTGGGATTAAGGGTTTAGTCCTCTTGAATGGTGGGATTAAGGGTGTGTACCATCACCACCCTGTTCCGTGTAACTCTAGAATTTATAAGACAACTAACTCTATAGTGCTCCTCCCATCTCTGCTGAAGTTAAAGGCATGGGCTAACACCAATACAAAGAAATTGTCCTTTGAGATCTCAAAATATATACACTAAGGCTTGTTTAGCTCCAAAATAACAAAATAATTTCTTCTTTAATCCAGATTGAAAGATAATACTTTATATATTGTCAAAAAACCAAATTTGCTTCAGGAGAAATATTACCTGACCCCCCCCCCAAAAAAAAAAAGGGTAATTGTCCCAGAGTTAGGATTAGGGCAGGACTCTGTTCTTATCTTTCCAGGAGATTGAAAGCATCCATTCAAGGAATCCAGGGACAACTGGACAACGAAAACCTCAACAGAAAACAGAATCAGACACCAAAGAAGACGAGTGGCCCAGGTGATCCAGCCTTGCAGACTTCCTCAATAGCTGTTTCCATCAAAAGTCTACAACCACAACAACTCAAAATCGCTAAGATCGTTCAGCTCCACACACTGACCCAGCCAGAACTTCAGTAAAGCCTGGAAGATCAGCTTCTCTCTACAAACTTCTTAGGACATCTAAACAGCTGAGAACAGAAGGACTGAACATAAAAGGATTATATTAACATTTTTAACCATTTTTCCATTCTGGTTCAGGCCCCAAACAGGTTTACTACGACCCAAATAAGCAGGAAGTCATTTTAGGAGAGCGATGTCCCATGCCCAGAGGGTGGGGAGGGTGTTTCTCCCCTCCCCCTTTTTGGTTATTTGATGGATAACAGAAAACTTTGTTATTTAGGGGAAGAGACTACAAGCTGTTAAATGGTCTTGTTAAATGGGTTTTGGAGGTTAGACCCAGGGACTTCCTTCTTTTTCTTTTCTGTATCCTTCTTTCTTTCCTATGTAGGAGTGCACAGACTTGAGAAAAATGGGACATAGACATAGTATGGGAAGGACCAAGAAGAAGGGACAGATTATTGAATATGCTCTTATACCTTTGTATATTGATACAAAATTAGTATTATATTTGGCTAAAGTGGTATTGACCATTGTATATTGTGCAAAATTAAGATTGTATTGGACTACATTGGTATTGATCTTTGTATATTGATACAAAATTAAGATTATAGTTGACCACAATGGTATTGACCCTTGTATATTGATGTAATATTAAGATTGTATTGGGCTACATAGGCATTGATCTTTGTATATTGATACAAAATTAAGAGTATATTTGGCCACATTGGTGTTGATCTTTGTATACTGATACAAAATTAGAGGTAACGCTTCTTAAAGGTATTGTACCTAGTGATACTTAAAAATGAAATGTGAAGCTCTGGCCTCTTGATACTAACCGTCTTTAACCGTTTAGGATAGTTAAGAAATACAAACTCCTATTCATGCAAGCGTGTCATTTTGTTAGCTACAATGACAGTCTATCACAGATATTCTCTAAGCTACTCAGAAATCAAGTTGTTAAGAGACAAGCAACATTTGCTTATCTAAATACAAGAGATAGATAGGGCATCTTCAAAAACCCCAAGAGATCTGAAGAATATGGCATTCAAAGATGTTTTCTTAAATTAAGATTTTTTTGAATCTCCAGTGTGAGATGGTTGTGTTAGTGGCAAGCCTATCTCTTGGCATGAAAAACCCCTTGCTTCAACTGTAGACAGACTGCTGTCCGAAAAGGATAAAACTTGGTAGCAGGGAAGTCAACAGCCCAGCTCTGCCAAGACAGGGTAGGTAAGTCCTTCATAATTCCTGCTCTACAATCAATGTCTGCCAGAGAAATGGGACCAAAAGGCTGAAGACTGATGATGTAACGTATGGAAAGAAAATGGGGAACTGTCCAGGCAGCCACTGATATGTCATTTCTTAGTTTTGGACGATGCAGGCCCAGCACTTCCTACATAATCAGTTATATTTATCCCTCTCAGGTCTCTGAGGTGGTTGAAGAATAGATAGCTAGAGTCTCATAGTTAAATTTTGAGTTGTTTAGGAATCAAGAGGGTGTTCTGGATCTAAGAAGATGTTTTTAAAATTGTGATGCAAGTTAGTATGAAAGCTGAATCAGATATAGAACTTTAAACTCATGGAGATGGTTAGATGGTAGAATATTAAAATCAGGGGCCAAATATGTATGGACTGGACATGCTGGGCAATTTAACTCTCATAAATGTGGCGTATTTATTTCTGTTGTTTTTTTATAGTATTTAGTGTTATAAGAGAAGGAACTATTTGTTGGACTGAAAGGGGGAGTTTCTGGGGGGAAAGGGTGGAAGGGTGGGACAGGAAGGGGGAGTAGGGAAGGGATTATGACAGAGATGTAACTTGAAGAAATAAAAAAATAAAGTATATATAAAAAAAACATAGTTCCTTCCTTCCACAAACTAATTTTATCCTCATTGTTTGTGCTTAAAGGTATATACTAAGGATGCATCTGTATTCTAGTTAGAAGGATTAAATGTGTGTTATTCCAGCCAGATTACACAGATCTAGAAGGTCTTTGACAGTGATTCCCTTGCCAGAGCAGGCACGTCACTTGATGAAAATTCCTCTACACTTGGTGACAATTGACTTTTTCCACTGAGTTACCATATTGGTCCCATGTTTGTTCTTTTAAAATTTTTTTGTACATCTATTTTCTTTTATTTCCTATTCATGAATGAAGGGATTCCTTTTAGTTGGCATATAGACTTAATTTAATGTGTGTTTACCATGGGGTTTTTCTAAAAACTTTTATCCTTTTGATATCCACAGTCTAACAGTTTTATGATTATGAAATATCTAGTGCTAAATTTCATGTTATCAAAAATATCTATGTTATTTATATAATTTTAATGAAAGTATTCTCAACATTATATGAATGCATGATAGCCTGTTGTAAACATATGTGAAGAGATTAAACGTTTTTCTAGGCTACATAACATAGAAATAATATATCATCAATACTTGAATATATGCTTTTATCTCCTCATAATGGTTTATTAATAAAACTGAATAAAGTCCCAATTCTTTTTACTAACACCAAATAAGTAATATATGGGTACTACATCATGTTCACCTTGCTTGCTTTTTGAAATACAAATGCACAAAAATATACTTTGTGATATGTCTATGTCTCAGTATTTACTCACATATTCCAGAACAAAACTCAATCACCTCTGGTAACTCCAGCTTAGGTATATTTTTTTTTCAATAATATGCCATGGTATGACTAATTATGCAATTCAATATTTCTTAATAATATGTATCTGATTAATAGTATTTTAGAATAAACTTCTAAAAATTTTTAATATTTTCTATATATACATATATATGTGCATATGTACTTACTTTTTATTGTCAAGCACACATCTATAAGCATAATAAAATAAATTACTATATCAATTTAATTTGATGATTCAAAGCATATTTGAAGTTAATTATATCTCCTGCACTGCTCTCATGTTACACTGTTATCTCTAGATAACATGTACACACATGATATCTCTAGGTCTGTAGTTTCACCAATAGTGAATATTTATCTGGTAAGGAAAACTACCACTTCTCTGTAGTTATGACTTTTTTTTTTCTGGAGTAAGAGTTCATTATGATAGGACATTTAGGGCAGAGCCATGGAGAGAGAGGGAGGAAGAACGAGAGGGTATGGGGGACAGAGAGATAGAACATAGTTATGATTTTTAATTTACTTCCAACTGTGGGATTTAGCAAAAATATTTCTAAAATAAATTTTGTTTGAGAAAATGTTTATTATCTTTCTAAACAGCTTTAAATATGTACTCATCTAAGAAAAATTCTATTTGAATTTTAAATTTAATTCTTAAAAAATTTAGTTTGCTGCACTAAGATTGGAAGTTATGATTAACTAAATGTCACTTTTCACTCTCTGAAAGTGAAAGTAACAATGAATTGAACATTTTATGTTGACTTACATATAAATGGAAATTTTGACTTTCATTTTATTATATTATTCTAAAATGTAAGGGGCAAAATTAACCCTAATTTTAATAAAACTAATGACAGTAAGAATATATGGTGTTTAAATTTCACAAGTAAAGCTGAATACATATAAAATACTTAGTTTATTTGGGAAGCAATTGTCAACTGGATAATAACATCATAAGGAAACTCGAATTATGAGAATTTTCTACTTTGAACATTTTAGAGTCCTATTTATTGTTAATTTGCCCTTAAAATATTTTATAAAATAAGTTCTATGAAATAAATGTATTCATGAATATAAAAAATAATAAAAGTCACACCCTGCTGTTGAAGAGAAAAGGTTGTGACAATGCCAATTGTAATGAAATTGCGAGCAAATGTACCATTTTTATAGTAAAATCAACAAAGTAAACGAAAACTAGAACTGAAAATTTTGTGTACATGGGAACTTTTGTGAGAACGCCTAATTTAACCAAACTATTTTTAATAATGTGCTACATATTTCAAAGAATGTTTTGCACATAATTACACAGTCTGAGAAACAATACATATCAGGGAGTAAATGCTGGATTTCTATGAAGTAACTTCTTTAAGATACATGAGAAATACCAATTGAAAATTCAGTATCTTACTTCTGAATCATCTATGTTGAAATCTATAAAAAAATTCCACAAACTGCAATTAATACATTGTATTAGACTTTACAGTACCTACATGACACAAATGTCGATGTTGCTTATCAGAAATATTCTGGCTCAAAGATTCTTGTTGATTTAAAGTGTCTATGAAAGTTGGAGGAGAGATATGAATGAACAAGTGCAAGAACGGTTACAGCCAGCAAGCCTCACACCCTTTGCCGAACTAGAAGGCTGGAACTGGTTAAGGGTCCGGGAAGAGAGTCCTCAGAATATATATCATGATGTAGACTACATATTTCCATAGTTGATTGGTTAGTTGGTTCACATAGAACTACCTAACCCACAAAAAAGTAGATTAGAAGCTGCAGTAGAATAACTGAGGTTTAGATGTCACACATCTTCATTGTTTTGTTTTTGTGTAGGTCACCCCTGTTGAGACTGAGACAGAGGTCATTGGGAGCTGACTTGCATTCTGCCTGCCAGATAATTTTCAAAGCCTTGTGTATATCTAAATAAGTATGCTTTAGAGAAATAAGGTTACAGGCATTTTATATTTTTATTGATACATAGGGAGACATATTTATTTATCCGTACATGGATATACAAAAAATTGCTATCAGATTTGTCAACAGGTTTAGTAAATTGTGACATCATCACAGATCAGCAAGAAATATGACCAGAAATGTCACTGTTGTAATTCAGTTTGATAACAATGAAATTTGGTCTATAATGTTGAAGGAAGAAAGGATATCTATTTGGATCATCTCAAAGGAGAGAAACTTTTACATCCCCTTGACTTTTTGTTTTATTCAGTCTAGGATACTGAATGATATTCAATCACATTTGTAAGGTGATAATCTTGACTGCTCACTGATATGTGCTGATCTCTCTTAGAAGCATTCAATAACATGCAAATTCAATATTTTACCAAGTACCAATCTGTTTCTTGCCTCTGTCAGAGGTTAGAACTAAAAACATTCACATTGTGCTATTTCCATTTGACTGTCTGTGTTCTCAATATTACAAAGAATAAAATAACCATTACCAAGAATTCCTGTTCTTAGTGAAATTTCATCATTAGCTAGAAGAGTTACCATGAATTAGAAAACTTTATGTTAAAATTTATTCTTAGACAATAGTGAGTGTCACTATTTTCATCTTTTCCTGGTCTGAATTAGAGACATGTCTAAGATAGTTTATAAGCCATTTCCACTGATCCTTACAACTGCTGATGTATACATTATTTCCCTCATTTTATCAATGAGTATATTAAGGGTCTCAATATTGCCCTGACTTTTTCAATGTTTCAGAAGACATAAGTCAGAGCATTTTTTACTTGAACTTTTCACTGATTCCAAACTGAAGCCTTGTCTAACAAGCCTGATTGCTTCTACTTAATAGTGTCTTGCAAAACAGCACATCCTAGACAGACTGAGAAGTTATTATAAGCTATTAGAATAATAATGTTATTATTTTAGATAAATCACTGTTCTTCATGTGTTGAAAATATCAACTAAAAATCAAAGAATGCCATTGTGTTAATTGCACATCAAGGGAGGTCCTTTGACAATAAAGAACCGTAGATAACAGAAGGTTAAACAAGTACAAAAGCAGTTTGGTTCTTATGAATTTTTATCTCATTATTATGATCTGGATTGAAGCCTAGGCATCTGGAGCCTGAATGCACACATTGAGTTTAAGACTAGTTTCTGTCCCTTTGATGAATTATTTTATTTTACTGGTACATCATTCTGGATAATGTATTTCTCTTCCTAGTTTCAAAGTTATGTCTAGAGTTAATACTTTCATAATACATAGAAGACTTGTGAATTTCCTTGTTGTTTTTGAAGTAGGGAATAAGTATTATGCAATTCACACCCACTTTATTCTCAATTATTCAGAGTAATACATAAAAATATGGATGGTATTTTGCACATCACTGCTGGCTGACAGAATATACAATTAGGTTTGATTCATTGCATTTATTAGGGTTCCTATTTAATTGCTAATTAGTCTGTATAGATTTGTAAATGTAGAATCTGACAGTTGCATAATTTTTTTCCCTCATGCTCAGCAGAGAGCATTGAGGTCTCTGTAAGGTAAAATCACAGCAATTCCTCATTATGCTTTGTGGTACTCATGAAAATAATTATAGATTCATAGCCCATTCATTTTCTTAACATATTCATGTCAATCTCCTATTCCCCCTTCTCCAGTTCTGACATATGTGGGAAATTAGCAATGTTAGAGCTAGAAAGAGAGGGAAAGAGAAAATATTTTACATAGACCAACAGTTAGTGAAAATGTTATACATTCTCCATATTACTGCATGTGAGATATTCAGTATATCTTAATAATTATAAGAGAAATAAATTTTAATCCTATCTTATGTCTACTATTGTTAAACAATGATTTATTTTCTTTTTTATCCATGCCAGTTCACAATAAAAGTAAATTTGTAAATACTTATTTAGAAAGAATTGAAGCAATAAAATTCCTCTCCTTTTCCCCCATCTTTATTTCTTCTTTCCTATTCAAATTTCAAATTTTTTAGATCAAAATTTATATCATATTGATCCAGGTTACAATATTTTATTTTTCTTTTTATAATATGTTTACTGAAAAACTCATATGATATATTTTTAGCATGGTTTCTCCTCCTTCAACATCACCCTGACCCTTTCAAATTTACTACCTACTCAATTCCTTGTCCCTCTCCACCATCAACATTTTATAGAACAAAACAAAACAAAACAAAAAAACCCTCAGTATCTTAGAATTAAGCAGATTATCTACAGCTATCAAGAGACTATTTTGCATGACTTACCTGTACTTTTCAATACAACAAATGAATGAAAAATGACTAAGATTGTAGACCTGGAGGCTGAATGTATGGTGTTGAAATTTTTAGTCTATACATACTGTTTATGGCCATAAGTTGCTTATTCTCTATTCTGATTATTATATTAAAATGAAATGAATAATCTCACTTTTGTAGGCAACAGCATTTCTCTAATAAAATAATTATAATGTTTAGGTGTGATAATATATTTCAGGTTATATACAAAATTTAGAAACAACTCTAAAATTCTTCAATGTTAAGATTAAGATATTCTGAGTGTAATAATTTTAACTATTTTAATTTACATATTTACTTTCTTGTTATGTATTATCTTCCTCATCATTACTATCAGCAGGATATAAATGTCTGCATTTCCATGTCAATATGCATAGTCATAAAGTAAATGACATTTTTTAAGTTAAGCAGATATGCTATGTTTGTCATAGAATATATTTATTATCTGAAAAAAGATAAAAGTTGGATTATTTTAAAACTACTACAAACCTCTATAAATATATGTATAGATTTGCATATATATAATATTTAATAGTGATAAGATACTGAAGTTCAGCCAAATGCTCTTCCATGCTTTCTTTGAAAAACTGACAAATTTTAGGAAGATTTACATTTTACATGAGGTCTTATCCAATTTAAAAAAAAAAAAAGGGAACAGAGCTAAACAGATACTTCAAAAAGGAGAAATCTCTAACGGCAAGAGACACTTGAAGAAATGCTCAACATCCTTAATCATCAGAGAAATGCAACTAAAGACAATTCTGGGATTCCATCTCACACCTGTCATATGGCTAAGATCAAAAACTCAAATGACAGCACATGCTGACAAGGTTGTGGAGAAAGGGGAACTCTCTTCCATTGCTGATAGGAATGCGAACTTGTACAACCACTATGGAAATCAGTCAGGCAATATCTTAGAAAACTTGGCATAGCTCTACCTCAAGACCCAGCCATATCACTCCTGGGCATTCATCCAAAAAATTCCTTATCAAACCACAAGTACATCTCCTCAACTATGACCCAGCCATACCACTTCTGTGTATCCATCCAAAGGATTCCTCACCAAACCACAAGGACATGTTCTCAATTATGTTCATAGAAGCTTTATTTGTAATAGCTAGAAACTGGAAGCAACCCAGATGTCCCTCAACTGATGAATGGATTAAAAAAAACAAACAAATAAACAAACAAACAGAAAAACACCTGTGGTACATCTACACAATGGAATACTACTCAGCTATCAAAAACAAGGAAATCATGCAATTTGCAGCCAAATGGATAGAAATAGAAAAGCTCATCATGAGTAAGCTAGCCCAGACTCAGAAAGATGCAGATTGCATCTATTAACTTTTAATTAAATTTTAACCATACAGTATTGGCTAACTATCCTACAACCAACACACTAAAAGGAACAGGAACATAGACTTTATTACCTGTTAGGGAGACATTTGCCTTTGTGGTGCTGCCATATTGGCCCCAGTACATGAGGAACTCTTAGCCTTCATATGACTGCTGAACTGTGGGGAGGGGGCAGAACGATATGTAGGGACATCCCATTCCAGATGTGTAGGACAGGAGGGAGAGGTGGGATAGGATGGGAAGGTGGGACCGGGAGGAGTAGAAAGATCGCACTGTGATGGAGATGTAATTTGAAGTAATAAGTAAACTTAAAAAAAATTCTAGTTTCTGAGGCCAGTAGAACTGCATCAGAAGAAAGATCTATGACTAATATCATGTAAAAATTTACACAAGTATTGGTTAACTTCATCAGCCCTCTTTTTGTAAATAAGGATTCTAAACCATTTATGATTTTATGAGAATAAAGTCATGTGATAGAATACAAAATAATGTATCTAAAGATAACTGCTGGTAGAGATAAATATCGAAACCTATACATATATGAAGTGGACTGGAATTTGTTAATTATTATAGTAGTAGCAGATGTTTTCTATATGTTACTGTTTGCCAACTGTTTAAGAAAGCTGTATTCCAAAATACTAAGTACATTTAACAATTTTTGTTGCATATGTACAGAATTAAATACTTAAATACATATGTACACAGATTAAATACTTCAAAGTGAAATAGTTACACAATCTCTTTAATGAATGATTAACCACTAAATGAATTTTCATACAACTCTTTAATTCTGTACCATTTACAATTCCCTTCTAGAGATATCTGAGATATTTTGTCTTTCAGGTCTTCACTAAATTGCATCATGTTACATGTTTTACAATTTCCATTATTTGTCTGTTTGTTTACAGTTTTTATGAGAGTTATTACTTCATAGTAGTCAGGAAAACTATGTGACTTATGCATGAGTTTTTTGTTGTCCTCCCATCTTCTAAAAAAGTGAAATGTCAGTTCAAATGACATCATTTGATCATTTTCAAAGATACTTTTGATTTTATACTGGCTTCAAATTTATGTAAAGTTTGAATATATAGTGTAAAGAATATCCACATAAATCAACTATAGAGATTCCTATTATATAGCATTAGTGGATAAATATTGAACTCTTAAAATAATTTCAATATTTAATCAATTAAGCTCCATATTTTATTCATAAACCTTTATTTTTATCTAATGCCCTTTTCCTTTTTAGTATCAAGCTATATTAGAGACTTGTATCTTTATAGTGTTTTACATGTGACAATCTCAAACCTCTTTGATTTTGGAACTTTTGAAATATATTTATCAGGTACCAATTAAAATCCCTGCCCCAACTTGAATATATGTCAGATATTTTAAAATTATATTTTCATCACTTTAGGTCTTCTGTTCATTTTACCATGATTCAACTTTAGATTAGCTTTCCTCACGTGTTTAATATCTCTTAGGTCTCTCCACTAAAGATTTGCTTTTTTTCTTTCTTATTGTAATCACCGTACATATTCAAAGCTAAATTTATGCTCAAAGAGTAAGAGGGACTCATGCAATATTTTAGGACATAGTAGTTATACAAGTTATTTGGAATCAATCTGCTCAGAAGAGGTCTCTACTTTCACTAGTTAAGAATTTATTACCATCAATGTTGGCAAAGAAGCATTTCTTTCATATTGTGGAATATTAATAATAGCATTTTATTCTATGGTTTTAAAACTATAGGACAATGTCCAAGTGCAGGTTGGACTGCCATTTATTTTATAGTGTCTACTCACAAATTACAGAGATAAACATCTTCTTTTTATAAGACTATTTCATGAATTTGTAACATAGTTCAAATTATCAAAATAGGATAGTTCAATTTTTAAACTTATTTATGTTGAAATTTTATACATTAAGATTTACTCGCTGTTTTAAAGTCTATGATAATTATTTTATCAAATATGCTGTCAGTATGTATATAAAATTACAGTATCACATTTACAGCATGCTTTTAGTCCTCCTCCCCACTAATAATCACCTCTGATTGATTTATCCGTAATTTTTTTCCTGTAATTCTTGACCACCATTGATCATTCAGTAAATATCTTGATTCTGCATTTTTATTTTAATTGAGATGTGTTTTTGTATTATTTTTGTATTTCTGTTGTTTGGTGGTGTTTTGTTTTGTTTTGAAAGAGAAAGAACATGAAATTGGGTGAGTAGGTAGATGGAGAAGATCAAGAGGAGGGGAAATAATATGATCAATATATATTATAGAGATATTTTTATTTTTATATAATATACTTGCATATATATTACATATATGTTTATATATGTTATGTATAGATACTTTTAAAAATTTTGAATATATTTATTAATCAATTAACCAAATAAAGTTCCCACCCTGTGCTCCATTTTCTTCAACATGTAGTAAAAGATACCAAGATATCCTTCATGAAGTTGGGCTGGTTGTGTGATGGAAATTAAATTCATAGACTATGATACAGTTGGCACATGGTCATTCCTACACCATCTAATTCACTAGAACTATAACACACTTATTTCAAAAAGATGTTTATAAATTTTTTACATATCATATAATTTATATATAAAGCTTTTGATATTTAATTAAAACACAAAATTAATAACCTAATCCATAAATTATGGTATATATGTCTTCACTTGCTTTATATTAAATAAGTGAGAAAATGTGATGAAGTGGTTGCTATTAGTGTATTTAGATTATAAAACACATGCACTTCATCCTAGAATTACAATACTGGAAAGATTTTTTTTCACTGCAAAAGAGAAATAATGCCTAATTTCATAGGGTCTTTATAAAAATAAGAGATATAATACATATATTTATTATAGTGTACAGTTCTGGATAATATTCAGTACTGTCTTATCAACCCTAATTTGCAAATATATGAAGCACAGATGAGAAGTAAATGTGGTTAAAGGAAGGTCTTGTGGTTTCCCTTATAATGGGAATATATATTTGGTTTCAGAGCTGATCCCTTTGTTTTTGCTACTCAGTTATATAGATCATCCCTGGGAGTTACTAATTCATACTCCTTCTATCACTAGTTGCCTTTAGTTCTTTGTCTATAGATGGGACACCTTGAGATTTCTCCCTTAAGTGTTAACATGTCTATTGATTTGGTTCTTGTTCAGGTCTTTTTTATGAAGCTGTTTCTCTGAGATAGTGTCTCACAGTAACATTCCTCCTACTATGACTCTTTTTTCCACTCTCCTATAATGCTTTCTAAGCTCTTGATGAAGGAGATTGTTTCCATTGTTAGCTAGATTCTCAACTCTCCTTTGATCTCTGTATTGCGTCCTATTGTGGTTTGCTGTGTTTGGTCTCTGTTGGTAAGAGAAGAATTATTTGTTGTGGAGAGATAATTAAAGTGGGTACAAGGATAAGTTTTAAAATACAGTAAGGAATTATGCTGGTATAGCTAAATGGCAGTGGGAGATTCTCTTCTAAGATCCATGACCTCATTAGCACCAGGAAATTGGCTAAGTTTATAGTTCCAAGGATGAGTCCTTTCTTGCTTAGTAGAACTTTTAGTCCATTAAGTCAGCTGTTGATTACCACCATGTGTGTACCACTTATCATATATACTTTTCCTGAGTTGCTGTACTGTGGAGGCCCCAGAGGGCTCCAAAACAACACAGGTCATTTCCCTTTTTGCTCACAAAGACCAAATGGTAAGCTCCTGTAACTGAAATCATTACACACCTTAGTTACATATAGAGAAAGAAAAAATTGCAACTGATATGGAAGTCCCCTTTATCTGTTGTGAAGCTTTCATAGTGTCAGGAGGTGCTGTGAGAATGTTGGAGGATAAAAAGCATCTGTGATGTTACTTATCTGTGAACCTTAAAAACTACAGTATCAAAGCACCATAAAAGGTTTATTCATTCTGTAATAGTGACATAAATGCTGTGGGAGGAATCAACTGTCTGATAATATTTGGGTCCCACTTAACAAGAAAATCTCCAAATGTGGTAATATAAATCAGTCAAAGCTCATGATGGGAAGACAGGTCATATACCTTAAAGAGAACATTAATTCTGTTGTTTAGGATTGTAACACAGGATCAAGCTCACACACACACACACACACACACACACACACACACACACACACATGCACACGCACACACACACAGGCATGCACACACATCCCATACACACACACAGAGATACACAAACATACCACACACACATGTGTGGTATGTGTGTGTCTGTCTGTCTTTGTGTATATATGTCTGTCTGTACTCATGGAAACCTACTATCCTCACCCTTAACTAGTGCAGGTGAAGCCTCTTCTAGTTAACTGGAATGAATACAAACTTGTGGATTATAGCATGATTATCCTTTATTTTAAAGCTAATATCCATGTATAATTAGAACATACCATGTTTGTCTTTCCTGATCTTTCATACCTCACCCATGATTTTTCTCTACTTTCATCAATTTGTCAGCAAATTTTATGATGTCATTTAAAAAATCTGAGTAATATTCCATTGTGTAAATATACTACATTTCCTTTATCCATTATTCACTGGAAGGGCATTTAGGTTGTTTCCAGTGTTAGGCTATTACAAATAAAGCTGCTATGAACATATTTGAGCAAGTATCCCTTGAGTATATGCTAAAGTATATTATAGATCTTGAGGCACATTGTTTCCCCATTTTCTGAGAAATCACCATATTGATTTGCAAAGTTATTGTGCAAATTCTCAATCCCTCCAGTAATGGAGGAGCATTTCCCTTACTCCATATCCTTGCCAGCATGATCTGTCACTTTTTTTTTCTTAACCATTCTGACAGGTGTAAGATGGAATCTTTGTTTTTTTTTTGTTGTTTGTTTGTTTGTTTTTAGGTTTTTGGAAACAGGGTTTCTCTGTATATCCTTGACTGTCCTGGACTCCCTCTGTAGACCAGGCTGGCTTTGAACTCGCAGAGATCCACCTGCCTCTGCCTCCCAAGTGCTGGGATTAAAGACGTGCGCCACCACGCCCAGCAAGATGGAGTCTTAATGTCATTTTGATTTGCATTTCCCTGATAGCTATGAATCTTCAATATCTCTTTAAGTGTTTCTCAGCCATTTGAGATTCCGGTGTTGAGAATTCTCCGATTATGTCAGTACTCCATTTTTACTTGAATTGCTTGGTTTGTTGATGCCTGGTTTCTTGAGTTCTTTATATATTTAGAACACGAGCTTTCTGTCAGAAGTAGAGTTAGTGAAAATCTTTCCACATTCTGTAGGCTTCAATTTTGTCCTACTGATTGTGCCAATTGCCTTAGAAACTTTTCATTTCCATGAGGTCCAATTTAGTAATTTTTATCTTAGTGCTTGCACTATTGGTGTTCTGTTCAGAACATTGTCACCTGTGCCAATGAGTTTAAGGTTAGTCCTCACTTTCTCTTCTATCATGTTCAATGTATCTGGTTTTATAATTAGGTCTTTGGTCCACTTGGACTTGAGTTTTATGTGGAGTGAAAGATATGATCCATTTGTATTCTTCTATAGGTTGACATTTAGTTAGAACAACACTATTTATTGAAGATGCTTCCTGTTTTTCATTCTATAATTCTCACTTCTTATTCAAAAATCAGGTGTCCATAGCTGTATGGATTTATGTATGGATCTTCAATTTGATTTCATTAATCAATCTGTCTGTTTTTATGAAAATACCATGTGGTTCTTAGTAGAGTTTGAAATTAGGGATGGTGATACTTCCAGAAATGTGTTTGTTTTTGTTTTTTGTTTGTTTGGCTTCGTTACAGAGAGGCCAAGTGACATTAAGAGTTCAAGGGGGATGGGGAAACTCATGAATCTCCCTAAAAGGGGAAATAGAATAAATTTCATGGGTAAAAAGGGGACAGGAAAGGATAGCAACATAGGAGGATCAGATCAGGGGAGAATGGAGGGAATGAAAACTCGAATTGTTGGGATCTTGGGGAAGAGTTAGAAATCTAGTATAATAAGAAACTCCCAGGTATTTATTAGGGTGACCCTATCTAAGAATCCTAGTAATGGGAGATGAGCCTGAATTACCCATCACTGTCTAGAAATCCTGCCAATAAGATCAAAGTCTGGCATTATTGGAAAGGTCTTGAACTCAGTACAAAATGATGGACTACTATTGTCAGCAGGGTCTCCCCTTCTCTATCTGGGAGTTCCCAGTAGAGAAACCCCTCTATCTGAAGAATAGCACATAGCCCTCAAAGAAATCTCCCTTTCTCCCATTAAGAAACCCTTTCAGCAGCACCTGGGATTTCTGGAAATACTTTTCCACGTCAATTAGAAACCTTAGCTTACAGCCAATGACTTTTGCCTATGCCTCTAACCATACCTGGAGTTCTTTCTCTACTTCCTGCTATCCACAGAATAATTAAGTACCGTGTTCTCCTTCTTATGATAGGACCATGCTGCTGTATGCAAATAAAGCAACTCAGCTAATCAAATGCTTTCACACTTACTGGGCTCCTGCTATCACTGTCCTCTGTTCAAGAGCCGCAGAGCTCCTGCTTCTGCCTTGCCTGGAGCACCAGCTTAGTTAAAATGGTTGGCTGTGACCTTATGCTACATGGCAGAGAGGGTGTCTCTCTCCTGTAGTTTATCCAGGAGATGTGACACTTTTTGGTGGTTCTCCTACTGCTCAGTCAGACCAGTTATCCTATGCCAAAGATCTTGTCCTCTGTCTCATTCTCTTCTGTCCAGAAACCAACGGACCTTGGACCATCCTGTGGAAAAGCATGCACTTGCAGCTCCCAGAAGATGCAGAACCACACATCTCTTGTAATGAGGAAATATTTCCAGTGGAAGGGACACCAACCCAGCCAGCCACAAAACGTTTGATCTACAATTTTTGACCACTCGTAAAAGTGCAGGAATAAAGATGGAGCATAAATTGAAAGAATGGCCAACCAATGATCCAGTTTGAGACTCACACCACACCCCTGTAACTGATAGGATAGCCAGAAACCAGAGGATGGATACTCCAGAGACCTAGGATAGAAGCAAACAAATCAGAAAACAAAAACAAACAAACAAAAAGCAGAACAACAACAAAAAAGCCTATGAAAAGATTCCTAAGATACTGATGATAGTCTGCTATAATCATCATACACAGGAGTCTAGAATAATTGTCATCAGAGTGGCTTCATCCAGTAACTTATGGAAACAAATGCAGAGACCAACAGCCAAGCATCCTGCAAAACTCTGGGGATCCCTTGGAAGAGGGGGAAGAAGGAAGTATGAGCCAGAGGGCTCAAGGAAAACCCACAAGAACATTCACTGAGTCACCTAACCTGGGCTCATATTGCCTCACAGGGACTGAACCAATGATGAGGGACTCTGCATAGGATGGTCCTAGGTACTCTCCATGTATATTACAGTTGTGTATCTTTGCTCTCTTTTGGAAATACTAACAGAGAAAGCAGGGAATGTCTTTAACTCTTTTGCCTGTCTTTTTCCTTCTAATGGGTCGACTAGTTCAGTCTTAATAGAGGGGGAGGTGCATAGTCTTGATATACTTTGTTTTGTAAGGGTTCGGGAATCACTGAAGGAAGACCCCAGCCTCAAATAGTATGCAAAAGCAAGGAGGATTTATTCTTCAGAAACAGCTTCCATGCAGGAGTCAACTATTCTTCAAAATGGTGACCATGAAAGGAGTTTTCATGTCCCTTTTAAAGGTATTTGGAGTGTTTATAGCAAGAGGTACTTGTGTATTTTGATTGGTCCTAATTTTGAATGAGGAAAGATTACCTTATAGGGACTTTTTCTTTGTCTAACCTCTGCCTCTGGTCAGATAACAGGGCAACTGTTGATTGGTCACCCTTGGGACCAGATCCTTTCACTTTGGTTGATATCCATGAGAGGCCTGTCCTTTACTGAAGGGAAATGGAGGGAGAGTGATTGAGTGGTGGATGGGTAGTGGAGGTAGAAGGAAGGAACTGAGAGTAAAGGAGGGAGGGGAAATTATAATTGGGATATAATATATGAGAGAAGAATACATAAAAAATAAAAAAACAAACAAAAACAGAACAAAATACAAACAAATCTGTGGCTGCTCAGAAAGCTGAGATTATGTGGCAATGGTGCTGGTGCTCAGCCCTAAAAAAAGAAAAAGAAATAGGATATTTGCACCATTTTATCAAAGGCTCTTCAAATATTGTGGAACAAAGAGAAGAAAGAGTATTTGATCCTGAAGAAAGGAGGTTATATGACATCTATGGGCAGCACATAGTCTTTGCAGTTATGAACTTTCAACAACTGTGGGTGTCTGAACGAGAATTAGTCTATCAATAGTCAGGAATTACTAGAATGTAGGAAGATCAGTTACTCCTACCTTTCAGAGATAAACTATTCCCTGTGATAAATAGGTTGAAATAAAGTCAGGAATCATTGCTTTCAGTTACATGTCCACTGGTGAGACCACTCGGACCAAATTCACAGCTCCATTTCAGTGGACTCACAGAAAACTCTCATTAAATTACGTGGGTGGCAGAACCAAAAGGTGTGAATCTGGGAAAGTTAGCAAAGAAGCACTGTTAGAGGTGGGAAGCACTGTTAGAGGTGGAAGAAAATAACAGACAGTGGAGGGAAAATGTACCCAGAATGCATTTCATTTATGCCTGAAGTTGTCAGAGAACTAAATTAATAATATTTAAGTTATTATTAGAGTGTTAATATATGATATTAATTAAAATTAAAAGTTCTCTTACAATATGTTTAGCTTTAAATATTCTTGAATTTGTTCTTTGAAAGAAATACTAGGGACAGCATAAAGATTTACTAATAGGAAGTAACCATATAAGCCATCAGCCATTGTAGTGTATCTGTAGAAAAAATACTAATGAGAAAAGTAGTAAGAAGTGTTTGACACTGTGGTGTTTCTTGTGGCTTCCTTGAACCTATTGGCTCCTACAATCAATCCTTTCTTCCCTTCTTCTCCAGGATTCCCCAAGCTCTGCCTAATGTTTTGCTGTGGGACTTTGCATCTATTTCCACTGGTAGTTGGGTGAAGCATTTCTGATGTCAATTGGACTAGGCAGTAATCTATGAGTATAGCAGAAAGTCATTAGGATTCATTTCGTTGACTTTTTTTTTTCGTAAGTCCTGTTTAATTCTATCTTAGATCTCTGAATTATCCAGGTTCTGGTTTCTGGTACTCCAGGCAGTGTTTTTGGTTTTTTTTTTTTGGGGGGGGGGTTCCTCTCATGACATAGGTCACAATTTGGATGGGTCTGTTGACTACCGGGTCACTGGGCTCATAATGACTCACAGAGACTGAATGTCAACCAGGGATCCTGCATGGGAGTGGCCTAGGACCTCTGTACATATGTTACAGCTCTGTTGCTTGGTCTTCTTATGGGACTCCTAACAATGGGAATAGGGTCCGTCTATGACTCTGTTGCCTGGTTTTGTGCTCCTTTCCTCCTACTGATTTGTCTATTATACCATTAATGGAAGAGGAAGAGCTTAGCTTATCTTACTGCAACTTAATATGCCATGGGAGCTCTATCCTTTTCTGAAAAGAAGTGCAAGATGAGTGGATTTAGGGGCTGGGGTGGGGGAGAGGGGAGCAGAGAGTGGGGGGACTGAGAAGAGAGGGGAGAAGGGTAACTGTGGTCAGGTGTGGGGCCAGGGAGAAGCAGGGCAGGGGGAGCCAGTCTGGACCAAGAATAGGGTTGAGGCATGCCCAAATCTTGGAAAACCTTATCCTGATATTTCCAGAAGTAGGTTCATTCCCTCACCTGCACTAGGGTCTGCATATCCTGGCCCACTCAAACTTGCACCCCCACTTCTACCCCTAAGAGGAGGTCAGGGAGCCTGGCAGCCATAGTGAACCTCCTCTCCTTATAAGGTTATGCCAGCAATATCTAAAATTCCTCCCTATGCATATGAGGCATCCACTGTGCCCTGGCCTCAGCCTCTCACCAAGTATCCCTACCCACTCCCCAAAGTTTATAAATCCTTTGTTCTCCCAAGTAAATGAGTTGTCTCACTGAAGCCTGTCTCCTGAGAAGTCTGTTTCTCACAGTACTCACTACTAGCCTTAAGTCTCCATCCACCTGCTGCTCTTGACTTACTGCCCACCCCATATCCAACAACTGTGATCTCAAGTGGTCACACTATTACTGGTAGGGAAGCTTGCTGGGAATGGCAGTAGGGATATTAAATAAATAAATGAAAAGAATAAATAGAAGGAAAGACAGACAGAAAATTTTTAATCAGGCCTCATTTTAGGCTCATAAATTACATAATTATATAATATTATATTTATGTATAAAATGTATAATTATATAATAAAATTATGTATGATAAATTATTATATGACTATATGTAAATATATTATACACTATGTGATATAATTATATAACAATAAATTAGAGTCAAATTAGAGAACTAAAAATACAATTAAAAAATGTTTTGACCTTACATACTTCTACTTATAATTTTAAAAAAGAGAAGTATAAGCAAAATATTATGGTTTCAGCAGTATTATAATTGTGTTAACAGTGATTATTTCCTCTTCTTGTGTAATCTCTATATGAGTATATTTAAATGTCATATTTATGATGAGGAATTCCTGTTTTATATGTTACTCTTTTAAATTAATTCCCAACTTATAGTGGAATATTGATGGGTTGTGTGTTTTGGAAAGATGGAGCACAAGAAAGCATTCACAGCATCTGAAATGTGAAATTACATTTCTTCTAAACATGTCAAAGGATAAATATTTTCTTAATAAAAATTTGTTTTAAAGAAAATGGAGTGTATATTTTAAGGATGTCTCTAATACAATGTATGGAAATGGACCCAGATAGCTATATATAATTAGCAGTAAAGACTGAGACTAAAGGACAGTGATGGAATGGACTCATAAAGAATCTGCTCCCACCACAGCTCAGTAAACAGAATTGCTGTTGTCTGGGCCAGAGACTCATTTTGTTTTTACTCTGGGTTTCTGTGCCAATAGGAAAATGTCAGTATTGCCACAGTCTTTTCAGTCATCCTTATCATAAGTGATCACTCTGTGTGGCATTTGTTAATTATTCCAGCCCTGTCTCTCTATATTAGATTAATAGTTGCCAATTATGTATTCTCTCCCCAGCATTGCTATTGTGTACACATTTTCTAATTCTCCTCATTACACCAGTGAGGATCTATAATTATAGTTGCAAGTTATCCATTTATCTTTTCAAGGACAGTGAGCAATGTAATGCTGTTAAGCTATGTGCATCTGAATGTATGAAAAAGAGAAATAATGAGAAAGAGAGATGAAGAGGTACTGACAGTCAGAAAAATAAACACAATGGAACTTAGTACATATGTATACATAATTACAGAATTTAAAATTTCCTTATGTATGAACATATATAAATGCGTATGTTTAACAATATGATCTGAAATTGGATTTTGTAATAAAATTATCATGTGGAACTATGACTATTCCTGATGGTAATGACAAACCATTCTATTTTTAAGAGAAATGTAATAAAACTTATGACTCTAATGAAATATGGTACACTTGTTTTGGATTTAAGAAAATCTAGAGAATGATTTCCTTGCAAAATCCAGCTCCAGGTATAGCTATGACACAACAGAATGACACTTGCAGGAGTATCTGCAGCACAAGAGAAGATCTAAAAACCTTATGAGGTCTGCTATAGTCTTCACTGGAAGTAACAGATTGTGACACAGAAAACGTATTTGCATTTGGAAGACTTTGAGCCCCTAGCTTAATATCTCTCTCTCTCTCTCTCTCTCTCTCTCTCTCTCTCTCTCTCTCTCTCCTTGTGTGTGTGTGTGTGTGTGTGTGTGTGTGTGTGTGTGTAGGAGTTGACCTGATAATCTTAGAAACTATTTGCTCATTAGTTAGTCCAGATGTATGTAAATAACAGATGGAATGGTATGTTCCAGCTGTACACACCTAAAGAAAATCACTACTATAAGCCCATTTTTTTTTAAACTGAGCATACATCTTTGAAAGGTTTTGAAACTCAGTTGGCTTTTCTTCCCATAAATTTAGGTAAATTTAATATCTTAGAGAAAAGGAAAATGACAAAATGACAAATCTGAATGTATGCATGAAATTAATAGTGCCTGATCACAAATAGGTTAATACTGATGAAACACGGATATTAAACACATACATATTATCTGATTACTTGATGCTGTTTAAAAAAAAAAGCTGAAAAAAAAAAACCAGGAACAGTATTCAAAAAGTCTGAATGTAAATATGGTACCTATTTTTAACTAATTTAAAGGAAACTGTTTAATATTCCTTAGCTTCATGTTTCCTACTTGATTAAAAATAAAATTGTTACAGAATGTGTTTCACATACATAGTATCTATTTACCATATTCAGAGCACCATGATTGATTCAAGAAACAATTCTATTCAAGTCAAGTTCAGTGAACCAATAATTTTTTTTATGATTTCATGTGAGGGTCCTCAAAAGTACATGCATCAAGAGAAAGCCCTGGTTAGTCTTGGGCATAATGATAAAAATATCCTATACATTTAAGGAATGTGGAACTTTGGCTGACCCTCACATTCGGAGTTAACATCACACATTGAGGTCACTAAAGACTTATTACTGTTGTCATATTGTATATTTAGACTGTTTGGTTAACTTGCCTTTAGAGAACAGTGTAACAACAACATTTACTTTCCTTATATTTGTGATGTAGTCAATGTTTACACCCTAAGCTGGCACAGAGCTGATCTTAAACTATGTACTTTTTCATGTTCCTGCCCCAAGAGTAATGCACCTATGTTATGACAATTGTTTGTTTACAACAAACTATCGGCTGGAAGTTGCCTTATAAAATGAATATCCAACAGAAATATTGAATGCAACATATAAATATTGATTGATAAACCTTAAAGTTTTTAATACTGTCTGTTATGTGGATCAGTTAGAATCAGGAACTTTTTCTCTTATAAAACCCTGTAAGACTCCTTCATTCCCTCCCCATGTGATGCTTTCTGTACTGTTCAACACAAAGGGAGAACCAAGGCCTCCATTAGGGACACATTACTCAGGCACAACAGACAGACACAGACATGGGGACAAATTTACAGACAGTTTTAGGCAGGCACAGATTCACCCTCACACAGCAGATGGCAGGGATGATAGAAGACACAAGGAGAGTGAAGGGGAGAATTGAAATCTGAGTGGCTCTTGGTCAATTGTCTCAAGGATAATGCTTTGATTTCTTTCCTTAACATTATATTGACATACTACTGGTGACTCCGGGTTTACTATTAATGCTCTCAAGCTGATGGAACCCAAAACAGTGCATCCCTGGAGCTACTTAAGGAGCTTGGAGTCAGCCCATCTAAAAGAAGATTTCTTGGCTCCAAAACTGTTTATTCCTTTTATATTCCTGGAATTTCTGAGGTTCATATGTGTACTAACTTGCTTTAGGATCTTGATCTCATGAGCCTCCCTCATTCCCCAAGGGAAAATTTTAGTTTGGAGAAAATTTTTACACAATAATAGCACTGATTTCCTTTTTTTAAATTTATTTTTTATTTCTTCAAGTTATATCTCCACCGAAATCCCCTCCCTACTACCCCTTCCAGTCCCACCTTCTCACCCTGTTCCCCCTCAATCCACCCATCCCCTTTGTTTTTTTTTTTAAGTTTAAGTTTTTTCCCCCAATGGCTCCCTCTTTCAGTCCAACAAATGACTCTTTCTCTTATAACAATAAATACAATACAAAACAACAGAAATAATTACACCACAATTATGAGGTTTATATGGCTTACCATACATTCCCAATATCCAGTCCATACGTATTTGGCACCTGACTTTAACATTCTACTATCTAACCATCTCCATGAGTTTAAAGTTCTATATCTGACTCAACTTTCATCCTAACTTGCATCACAATTTAAAAAACATCTTCTTAAATCCGGAACAACCTCTTCATTCCTAAATAACTCAAAATTTAACTATGAGACTCTAACTATCTAGTCTTCAACCACCTCAGAGACCTGAGAGGGATAAATATGGCTCAGTGGCTACGAGCACTGTCTGCTCTTCCAGAGGTCCTGAGTTCAATTCCCTGCAACCACATGGTGGCTCATAACCATCTACAAAGTGATCTGATACCCCCTTCTGGCTGCAGGTGTGTATGCAGATAGAGCACTCATATACAACACTGATTTTTTAATATGGACTTTTCTGAGAGATAATTTTAGAAATAACATTATGTAACAAGTATAGAAAAACATTGCATATAATACACTAAATGGTTATAGATAGCAGACATATATTTTCTCAAATGTTTTATCCATTAGTCTATCAAATTTCAGTAGTTTGAAGAAACAATTTGGAGTTTTAAATTAAATTTACTGTGTGTGAACATATATATATATACATATATAGTTATGTATACATATATTTATATACACATATGTGTATGTATATATGTTCACATAGTAAATTTATATATGTATAAATATGTGTATATATTAAAATATGTATATATGTATTTGCATTTGAAGAGATCATTCATGAAAATTTATATATAATAGAGTCTAATTTCTTCCACTGTATACAGAATATTCAACATCCATAAATGCATGGATATTGAATATTTTGTATCACAGACAAATTTGAGAAACATCCACGTCATATTGCTGAAGGCATTGTGAGTCGTTTTTAAAATGGTCTCTTCCTCATTTACCTTAATGGGAAAGATTATGACTCTTTCTTTCCAGGTGTGGTTTGATGCCTTCAGACATCCTTTCCTCATTCACGTTCCAATTAAGTTAAATTAAATTGCTCCTATGGATGCAATTAACTCATTTGGTTTATAGAAAGGAACTGATTGTTATAGAGATGGGCTTAGAATTCAGGTTCTTTTGTGCCAAACCTTTTTCCTTCCCAAAAATTTAACCCCAGTAAGCATGAATAGTAAAAGTTTTTCAGCAAGGCTGTGGATTAAACCATGAAAAGCTTGAAGAAGAGCATAAGGAATGAATGGTTAAAACTTTAGACTGTACTTTTCTTTGCAAGCTATAGAGAGAGTGAAAATAATACAACATGAGAAAGCAAAGGGACATATACTGGACAACCTCATCATAGAGATAGAGACCAGTGAATATCCTTAAACAGAGAGCATAAGTGATGTGTCCCTGGTCACACAACAAATCAATAAGGAGCAAACAGTGGCCTTAGGGGCTCCACATCTTTGTCAGTGACCTCTCACAACTTCTTAGGACTGAACACGCTATTTCTCATACACATTTCCAAAACAAAACTGAGCGTTTTGTTAGAAGTGCAAGAAGACTGAAGACTTTTTGTCTGTTGATTGGTTGGTTGGTAGGTGGATTATTTTGTCTTGTTTTGCTTTTTCTCACTCCTTGGAGAAAACAGCAACTTTGTTGCTGTGGTCACTAAGGAAGTCATATCACACAGCACAGAGTCATTGATGTCGAATGCAACTGCTGTTTAACATGGTTAATTTTTGTTTCATTAAAACACTGTCAGGGGCCAAATATGTATAAACTGGACATTGGGAAGGTATACTGCGCCAATTTACTCTCATAAATGTGGCATATTTATATCTATTGTTTTGTATAATACTTACTGTTATAAGAGAAGGAACCATCTGTTGGACTGAAAGGGGAAACTTCTGGGGGGAAGAGGGTGGAAGGGCGGAATAGGAAGGGGGAATAGGGAGGGGTTTGTTACTGAGATGTAACTTGAAGAAAAAAAATAAAGTATTTAAAAAAAACACTGAATGTATAAGAAATAGTTCATCTTACTCTAGAATTTATCTTCCTATATATGGGATTCAGTATGAGAAGTTAGATAAAGGAAAAGTAAATAATTGAAATATCTCATTATAAATCTCAAATAGATGAATAACAAAATTGATTAGTTTGGTTACATAAACTATTTCTATACCTTAGTACCCTGAAATGTTAAAAAGAGACATGCACTCTTCTCGGCAGGAATCTTGTTAGCCCTTTATTTATTGCTATAGCATGTTTGATAATAACTAAAGCCTGCTAACATTATTTAAGAAATAAGCCATACTTTCTCTTTTTTCTAATTTTATTTTGAAATATATATATATATATATATATATACGTGTGTGTGTGTGTGTGTGTGTGTGTGTGTGTGTGTGTGTGTGTGTG
>CAJQZJ010032058.1:1884528-1977306 GCA_907164525.1 Lophiomys imhausi | reverse complement strand
GTGTGTGTGTGTGTGTGTGTGTGTGTGTGTGTGTGTGTGTGTGTGTGTGTAAATCTCTGTGTGGGTATATAGACATGAGTGCAGGGGTTTATAGAGACCAAGAGAGAGAGTATCTGTTCCTCAGGAGCTGGAAATAAAGGTTGTGAGTGAACTGATGTGTATTGGGAACAGAATTCAGGTCCTCTGACAAGCAGTATATTCTCTTTACTTCTGAGCCATCTCTACAGTCATGGGCCACAAGTTCTTATTTGTGGGCCACTAAGATATCCTGGTTTAGGCTTATCCTTTGAACTATTCTCCTACTTCAGAAATTCAGCAATGGACAACTTATATAGAAAAAGACATTTCCTAGGACAAAAGAAGCATATTTGAAAGAACATATACAGATAGCAAACTGTGAACCATCGCTTGTTGGCTTGTTGGGAAGAGTACAGCGATAAGAGATGCATCATATCCTAGTCAGTAATGAGTCACAGATCTGAACCCAAACGTGATAATACAGATTGTGTTAGTGCTAGAAACCGGGAACTGTTCTGAGATATTGCCAGATTGCTTGAGTAACAAAAGGCTAAATTGTGCCACCTATTTTAGTAAAGATTCTATGCACTGGAAAGTCTTGGGAGGTGTTAAATTGTGGATGCAAAATGAGCAAATGAAACTCAAACAGCTTCCTGCACTCTTATGTTCCTAGCAATGACTAAAATATAATTATATCATTTTCCTCCTGTCTTTCCTCCCTCCAACTCTTTCTATGTACCCACTTCCCTGCTGAAATTCATGGCCTCTGTTTACTAACATTTTGTTCTTCCATTCCATTCTATATCTGAAGTTGGACTTTATTGTCCACAATCAAATTTAAATTTATTCTTGTCAGAAATCTAGTGTTTGCTGATATTTGAGTCTTCTAGATTAATCTTATAAAGTTTTTTCTCACTTTTGAAGACATAGAGCTTCAGAAGAAGCTGTTCTTAGTAGTTTTCTGGTTCCTTTTCTTTATAACCTCTGTCAGTGCACTCAATAGGTCCAAAGGATACATTAGTCTCTACAGATATTCAAATATGACTAGACAGTAGTCAGTTCTCTGCTGAACTACGAGAACATATAGCAAAGACAGAGAGATTGCTCTTTTCCTCTGCTTCTTAAAAGGAAGTAACGTTTAAATTGGAACTGAGCCTTTAGCTAAAAGTAATGATTCTTGTAACCGCTGCCTAACCCCGCTTCAAACCATTCCAGTATGGGTCTCTAACCGTTGTTTAGGCTAAAGGATGGGTAGCATTATCAACTCTCAAGATCAAGCTTTCACTGAATATGAACCCTTCCTCTTTGTAACCTCTGTCCATCAGCCTGAAGACATAGCAGATGTTTTCACTTACAGGGATTAATGTACAGGAATTCAGAGTGTATCCAAAGAGGATACAGACTTCATGCTTCAGTGTCCTAGGATTTTCTATAAGTCCTGACAGAGAAAGAGCACTTATCAAAAAGACTCCCACAAAAAAAAAAAGATTTAAAAATGCAGGACAATGTCTTATTCAAAATTATACCTATGGGATAACAGGAGCAGTAATTATAAGAATATTTATAAACTTATCTTGGAAACAATAAAGATTTTTCTCTGCAGGTCTTGCCATCACAAGAATAATGAGTTGTTAAAGATAAAGCAGTACTGGGATATGATACAGTGTCCATAAAATGTGATGTACACAATCAGAAACACTGGTATTTCTCAATGCTAAAATGTATGTGAGCGGCTGGAGAGATTGTTCAGTGATTTAGAGCACTGGCTGCTCTTCAAAGGCCCAAGGTTCAAGTCCTAGTGCCCACATGGCAGTTTATAGCTGTTTGAAATTGCCAGGCGTGGTGGCACACACCACTCGGGAGGCAGAGGAAGGTGGATCTGTGAGTTCAAGACCAGCCTGGTCTACAGAGTGAGTCCTGGAGAGCCAAGGCTACACAGAAAAACCTTGTCTCAGAAAACTAAATCAAACAAACAAGCAAAAATGTATGTGAACAAACTAGAATCTTCAAGCATTGCTAATGAGATCATCACTTGTTATAAACCCTAGAAAGCAGCTCATAAATTTTACTATAATATTAGTTTGTACAAAATTATTTTTACTTTTGTGTCTCAACAATATTTCAATGCCTGTTTTATGACAGGATAGTATGTTTCTTTGTTTTTTTTTAAGTTATTAGTCTCATGTCCTTTGTCATAGCCATAGAAAGACAACTATGGTATCACTGAAACCATGAGTGCCAGACATGGTGCTACACGTCTGTAGTTCCAGCACCCTAAAGCTGAAGGCAGGATTGTCATGAGTGCATGACAAGTGTGGGCTTCATAATGAGTTCCAGGCCTGGAAACACGAGGGTGAGATAATATTTCTGCTCTGGATAGCCAATTTGAAAGGATACATTCCATCTTTTCCAGGAAATCTTGGCAGAGAAAAGCTTTCTGTTCATATTTCATTCATAGTCTGAGAACAGAATGGGTGAATAATTAGTGAGTTTTGTCTATAAAACCTCAAGACTTACCCTCAGTGTCTCACTTACTGCAATAAGTCTCTTCCTCAATTTACAACAATCAGAGAACACTAAAACAACAACTATAAAACAAAAAAAGCATACGGGAAAATATGCCAATGTTACCCATCAAGACAATAAAACAATTTCACTGTGATTAATAGTAGTTTATTGAAATGAGTAAATGAGCCCAAGACATCACTGCAATACTAAACGTAGACTATGAAAAAATGAGGATAAAGCTTTGTTGTAATATATTACACTATATGGTCTACCACTGAAAATATATAAATAATCAAGGTATACATGTAAGTAACAGGACGTTATCAATGTGGCGACCCCCAACACATTGGTCACCACACAAGGGGGTTTTCAGGGAAAGGTGAGTGCACTGTCTGCCTGCTCCATCAGCCTCCCTTCGATCTTCAGAGACAATCAGAGGAGACAGGGGTGATGTATGAGCATTTCCCATTTTAATGTTTTGTTCTCTGGCTTATATACAGAACTAAATGGTATATTTCCACATGGGATAATCACATTAAAGGTCATCCCATCACACCACATTGCACAAGCCTGGTAACATGGTGATCATGCACTGGTCTCGAGCGTGGAATTCTTGCTAATGCAATCAGCTATACCCACAACTGGGCTTCAACTCTGCCCTGGCATCTTTCAGGTGGTGCCATTTTAGATATCTCCCACAAGTTAACTATCATTTTCCCAGAAATGAAGCATTTCTCAGAAGCCTTCATTTCCCAGGTCCCCAGATAATAATGGTCTGTTTATTTCTATTATTTTTTATTGAAAATAGATTTTCAAAAACAATATATTTGAATAATGTTTTCCTCCTTTAACTCCTCCTAGATCATCCCCATCTCCATAGCAAGTTATAATTTAGTGGTATTGTCATAAAAATTATTCACAGAGGACTTCAATGAGAAATTATTCACTCATACCATAAACGTTAGGATTTTGGACATTCAAATGTTGCTGCAGCACACTTATAGCATACTAATAGTACCTGTTACAGTGATGACTCCAATAGGCTTCAATGGATAGTTTCAATTCAATGACCACATAAATACAGAGAATCAGAGAAAGGGATTGGGAAGGCTTAGGGAGGGTTGATAGGAACTGGAGCAAGTTCAGAGAGAGTAGGAAGAGAATAGCAAAATAAATCTTTCACAAGTGGACTTTTATGTCTTTTTATTATCTAAATATACAGATATAGAAATCTTTTGTTCCATATTGCTTTGTTTCCACTATAAAATGAATGCAAACATTAATAATGTGAAGTTGGTGGATCTGGTGTTGCACACTGTAATTCCAGCTGTTCCCAGAGGTGAGGTACAGAGATTTTTGAATTCATGTTCAGCACAGACTACATACCAAGAAACTAAAACAAATAAACAAGCAATTAATGAAACAAAGAAACAATGAACATAAATAAGAAAGACAATTAATAATGACTATTTAATTTATCTTTTTAATATATGTATTCAATAATAAGTAAAATATATTGAATATATTTCCAGAGATATGTATAAGAATTTTAATTGAACAACATGGATACTCTGACAAGGGATCATATCAAAGACATAGGTCTATGTGATCAGACTGGAATGCAGACACAACACACAGTTTTTATCCCATTGACTGGAATACAGAAAATCCTTTATAGCCCACACAGTTCCAAACAATGATGTCTAATTGATGGACAGACAAAGTGATGAATCAGAGAAAGATTTTACAGAATAGGATATACCCAACTCTCATGAGAACAGAACAAGAAAGAGAGACAATTTAAAAGAGAGCAAGGAGAGGCAGTTCAGTTGAGTTAAGGTCAGCCAGATAGCAATCAGTAAGGAGCCAATTGAGAAGCAGTGCAGTGGCAGTTCATTTCATGACAGTTCATATCAATTCAGTGAGTTCAGCTGAGAGGAATTGACTTTGGTTGAGAGGCAGTGCAGTGGAGTTGAGTTCGTTTGAATTCAGTTCAGTCATTGAGTTCAAAGGTAGTTTTTACCAGGACAGTTTTACAGAGACACGTTGCAGAGACAACAAGCTAAACACAGGTGAAGACAGATGAGAAAGAGCCAGAAGATTAGAACAGATTGCTAGAGTTAGTTTTAGGCCAAACAGTGCAATTGACTGAGAAGCCAAGAGAAGCTATATTTAATTAGCTTTGAGGGGAGTTTGATTTAGAACAACTGAGCTGAATTAGCCAGCCAGAGTCCAGAAAGAGCTAGAAAGTGTGAGTTTATTCAGCAGTAAGCCTCTGAGACAACAATTGCATGTAGCAAATAAAAGATATATTTACAGAGATGTGGCACAGGAAAATTATATATTTTTCATTTGTCTTTCAATTAATCACTGAATCAAAAATGTATTTATGTTGTTACCAGACTCTCCTGTAAGGTTGATTTCTCTAATAATTAATGAAACTCACTAATTTTCTAAATTTCTTTTGTTCCTCCTGTGCATATCAGAAGTCATGTTTGTCTATTTTGTTTATTCTTATTAAAGAAGTGATGTACAGATGCATTATGGCTAAACCTATAATGTTACAAGTTGGCATTCTCTATACAACTGGAGTAATCTGGACAGTCAATGCTTGCTCATATTTTCTAACTTTGTGAATCTTTTGATTTCCAAGGTTTACAAAAATTTCTCTCATATATATATATATATATATATTTATTTCTTCAAGTTTCTTCTCAATCACTGTCCCCTCCTTCCTCACCCTCCTGGTCACATCCTCCCACACACTTCCCCCCTCACCCTCCTATCTCTCTCTCTTTTTTTTTAATTTAAGGTATATCTTTTCCTCCCCAACAGCTCCCCCTTTAATCCAATCACAGACTCTTTTTCTTATAACAATAAATACAATACAAAACAAGAAGAATAATTAGGTAACAATTATGAAAGTTATAAGGTATAACATACATTCCCATTGTCCAGTCCATACATATATGGCAACTGATATTAATATTCTATTATCTATCTCAATGAGTTTAAAGTTCTATGCCTAACTCAGTTTGCATCCTAACTTGCATTACTGACTTAAAAACATCTTCATAGACCTAGAACATCCTTTTAATCCTTAAACAACTTAAAATTTAACTGTTAGACTCTAACTCTCCAGTCTTCAACTACATTAGAGCCTGAGAAGGATAAATATATCAGAATATATAGGAAGTGCAGAGCCAGCAGCATCCAAAGCTAAGAAATGACAGACAATTGGTTGCCTGGAAAGTGTCCAATTTCTCTCCATACATTAGAGAATATATCTTCAGACTTTGGGCCCAGTATCTCTGACAGACATTAATTGTAAAGCAGGAATGATGAAGGACTTGCCTACCCTGTCTTGGTAGATCTAGGCTGTTGACTTATTTACTTCCAGGTTTCGTCCTTTTCAGACAACATTCTGTCTACAGTTGAAACAAGGGATTTGTCTTGCCCAGTAACAAGCTTGCCACTAATACAACCATCTCCAAATCAAGATTCTTCGATGCTCATCATCTGCTTGGAGTAGAATGGGGGAAGCTGTCAGGAGCTGTCCTGTCTCAATATCAAAAACTCTTAAGTTAAGACAATATCTTTGAATGCCATATTCTACAGATCTCTTGAGGTATTTGAAGACCACCTATCTCCATATATTTGGAGAAACAAATGTTGCTTGTCTCATAGCACTTTAATTTCTGATTAAGTTAGAAAACATCTGTGATAAACTATACTAGTACCTAAACAAATGAAATGTTTGAATAATTTTTGGTTTGCATTTCTTAATTATCCTAAACAGTTTGTACCAGTTACTATCAAAAGTCCAAAACTTCACATTTCATTTTTAAGGGTTACATAGGTAAAATACATTAAAAAGTTAACCTTAATTTTGTATCAATATACAAAGATATAAGAGAATATTCAGTAAACTGTCCCCTTTTCTTTATCATTCTTATATTTTGTCTATATCATTTTTTCAAGTCTTTTCCCACTACATAGAAGAAAAAGAAGGATAGAGAAAAGAAAAAGAGATAAATCCCTGGGTCTAACCTCTTAAAGCTATTTAAAAAATTTGTTACCAATCTCAGTAAATAAAAACAAACATCTATATCCCAAAAAGTGACCAAGGGGGAGGGGGAAGAAAATAACCCACACCACCTTCTGGGAATAGGATGTCACTTCCTGCTGATTTGGGATGTAGGAGACCTGTTTGGGGCCAAATAGGAAAGGAAAAAATGGTTAAGCAAGTTAATAACAACATTTAATGTTCAGTCCTTTTGTGCTCAGCTATTTAAATGTCCTAAAAACTTTGAAGTCATAGGCTTCAGGGTTTTACTGAAGTCCTGGCTGGAAGAGACTGTGGGCCTGAACTATCTTAGTTAGCCATTTTGAGTTGTTCTGGCTGTAGATTTATGAGGAAACAGATATTGAGGAAGTCTGCAAGGCTGGATCATCTGGGCTACTTGTCTTCCAGCTGAGACAGGAGGATCACTATAGTTAGCTGTCTTTTAAATTCTAGAGTTACAATGAAAGGGTGGTGATGGTGTACACTTTTAATTCCATCACTTGAGAGGCAAACACCATTAATCCCAAAACACTGGAGACAGAAACATACAGATCTCTGAGCTTAAGGCCAACCTGACACAGAACAAGCTCCAAATAGAGAAAAAAGTTAGATCTAGGGGTTGCGGTGCACACCTTTAATCCCCAGAATTGGGAGGCACATGCATTTGATCCCAATACTTGGAAGGCAGAGGCAGGCACATAGGATTTGTGATGATTTAAGTTTAAAAGCTACTCACAAAAGGCATAATGAAATTCAAAGTGAACTGTCCTTTGGGATGTCAAAAATATATATACCTAAAGTTATGTTTATTTCCAAAGAATTTTTTTAATCTCAATTGAAATATAATATAAAAATTTCTTAACTATAAAAAGAAAGACAATAAAATATAGACAAATGATATGTCTCTCTGTATATATAATTCTACATCAAAGTAAATATGAGTAGATGCAGCTTCAGCTTATCTTTAGCAAGTTGTTTGAATAAGTTGTTTAAAATGATATGCTTTGGTTCCACAATTTGCTCCAAACAAGGTTTTGATTACAAGTTGTGATCACAGTCCATGTTTGTCAATGAATGTTCCATCCATTTATGAACCACAAAGTCTTTTTATCTTGACCGTTTTTTGACTGGACTGTTTTCTTTTTCATTTTCTTTTTAAATTTTGAAATCATAGGCTGATGGTAATTAGGCAAACCAGCTTGTGAAATTTGATCAGAAACTACTTTTGTCATAGTTATAGTTTTATAATATTGACACTTGTTTCCATTAATATAAATGAAAAGAAATAGATAATTTTATCTGCAATGTGTTCAAGATACATTCAGTTTCTTAGGGATGATATTTGCCTCTGTCTATAGATATGTATTTCTGTTTAGTAACATCCAAGTTTCCTCATTTGTGCATAATGACAGAAAATATTTCAGAAAGTACTGTTTTATTGTAAAATATATGTTGTAAAACCATGAACGCATGCACATAGCCTAAAGTATGATGACCTTGGGGGAAAATGTAGTAGCCACTATTCACAGAATTATTGTAGAAAAACAGTATGACATGAAGTGGATCTGATTTTACGCATCTTATATGCACCAACCAATTATACCTTATAAGTAACAGTGATTGGATGTTTGTCAAAGATACCATTACATTTATATACAGAAAATAAAGGCATTGGCCTGGGACACCCTGAGCACTTACCTAATAAAAGTACAATTATCTTCAGAGTTGCCATTATTTGCTTGTACAGGAATGGAAAAACCTCAAAACAAAACATGAAGTACTGTATTTAAGTAATTACTTTCTTTGTAAAATGCTCTGTAATATCAAATGGTCACTACTACCATTTCCATTGGAGGTGAGAACAAGGTTAGGAGTCAGTTAATCTACGCTCTGTCACATATGTAACTTTAAAGAATCGATACGCAGAGAGAAGAGAATACACTTGAAGATATCATCCTCCAATTATATTTGTGAACACTTTAAAAGTTTAGGAGGTTGAAATACTTTTTCAAGGACGCTGTGTTAACTCAGACATGACCCTGGGGAAATCATCGCAAGCCAGGCAAGAGCCTCAATTTATTTTGTGAATGGTGTATTACAACTTCTCCTACCTTATTTATGATAAAAATTACTGATGTTTACTTGATGCTACCAATCACACACATAGAGAACATCTGGCACAATAAGACTAATCAGTAAGTGGAACACATGGGAAATAGTACATTCTTCATCAACAGTATTAAGATAAATTTTAGCTTGATTCTTTTTTCTTATTCCAACCTTTATAATAAGTATACATTTCTAAATTATATTTTTTCTTTGCTCAGGCAATTTAGTAGCTAAAATAATACTAAAAATAACATTCCCATTTGCCCAGCCAGTTAGAGAGATTGTCTATGGACTTAGATGAAATATATCTTGTCCTCATATCAGAGCTGTGTTAAGAATAATCTGTGTGTGTTTAAAAATGACTTCGATGCTAATGCCTGACCAGTTCATTCTCAGAGTTTTCCTTCTCATACAGTTTTGAAGGTTGCGTTTTCCTGATGACACTTCACATTGTCCTTTTTCACATGTCTGGACCAATGCCACGCATTCCTTATAATATATAGAAGTGATAAGACAACCATAACTCATCATACTCCCACATGAGGCAGGAGCTCTATAGTAAAACTTACATCTCAGCATCCCAGATGAAGAATAGTTATCCAGTGAAACCTGCAACATTTGCAGATTGCAGATGAGATCCTGCATCATTCATTCTTCCTGGACTCTTATCAGGAATCAGCAACTTCTTGACCACTTTCTCTTTTTTCTAGTGGTGTGAAAATGGCATGGTAATGCCTACTCACTTGGCATCTAACAAATTATTGCCATATGAAAACTCTTCAAGAAAGGTCAAATAACGTTGTTTGTTTCTTCTTTCGTTGTATTTACCCTGTTTGGCAATAAATAGTCGCTGGACAGTTAACATTTATGTACACAGTGCTTCTTCCATAGAAGATTTCTGGATAATCTGGTGTGAAAACAACAGCACCTCCATGACAGAACGCTTCACAGATACCTCATATACTAAGGATCCTGCCTTCATTCAGTAGGCTTTCTTTTTTCTGTATATTCCATGATAAACAGTATCTCTGGTATAATGAATCTTTCTTTTCTTTGCATTATGTAGATGTGACCTATTCACAGTGAAATCATCTGCATCTGTGTATGTGAAGGTGCCAATTTATGAAAAATAACACATTTCAAATTTTAAGCAAAGTTATCTTGACATTTTCTTATTTAGCTTCAATCTTTGTGTTCGGCACAAGGGAATGCAACCTCTTCTCCATGATTCTACCTAATTAGAACTAAACATACCAATTAAAAACAAAATTGATCACTTTGAAACATATGATGGACTGTCATGGGGTATGATAAAGGACAGAAGGAGTGGAAAGAAAATCTATATACAATGCACTGCATAGCATTTCATATAAAAATAAAAATTCAGTGTAATTTTCTATAAATAAAGCCATTACTACTATAAAAATTGATCCAAAAATCACTATATATTAAAGGTTTTATTAAGTTGGAACCCTCTGGCTGCTTTAAAATGTTTGAAAATATCTTCCTGAGTCTAAGGATTATTTGTGTGAGATGTTCATATTGGTACATTTTTTTATTGGCACACAAGGAATCCAATTTCCAGGTTCATTACCCAAAACAACATAGAAATTTGAGACAAGAAAATATCTTAGTGCTTGAACTATAGATCAAACTATAACTCACACATCCCATTCCCTCATGGATTATTATGATAAGAAGAAAGAAGACGAGAAAAGGCAATTTTTCTGCCCACTTGATCGATGTTCCATTTGACCTCTGTGACGCTCTCTTGCCATAACCTTTTAAATACCATCTGCTCTTTTTGTGAAGAGTGTGATTGGAGGGAGTCACTTCCAGACAGCAATTGATTATAAGAACATTAATCAAGGACATGGATTATCTGTAGCATGACACTGTGTGCAGTAGTTAAGCAATCTGGCCTTCAATATGATTGGAAAGCTAATCCTTCTGTGGAAGTCTAAAACAGATGCACCAGCACATGTTAAAGGAGAGAACAGCAAACAATGCATGAATACTTACTGGAAACTATGATGAATTTCTGCAATTTTAGGCCTAATTTGTTTACCCAGTCTAATGAGATTAGATTGATTATAATATGTGCTCATAAAACATTGTACAGAGTTCATGTTTATTCTCATCACAGCACAGTGAGCGCTGTGCAGACTTTCCTTCTGACTTCAACAAAAGGTGGGATTCCCTAATATAGTGCTGTTTGAATACTAAACCTAAATTTTCAATCTATGTATTCTAGTAAAATGCATATTTTTAAAGAAGACATAGCTCCTAAGAAATGTAATTTGTATGTAGTGTATACATAGATGAGGAAGAGAAGTTTTATTTATAAACACAAGGAAGGTTTCAATGTTCACATTGCTTTCTAGTGGATTAAAATGTTTCTATGAATAGTTAATTTAATGCTGTTTTAAATGTACATTGAACAACAATGAAGTTAGATTGTAAATATGTGTACAGGAACATATATAAAGAAAGAGGAAAGAAGAAAAAAAAGAAGAAAGAAAGCAGAGAAACATAAGGGGACACAGAGAGAAAAATAAATTCACTGAATCTAAATATTCCAGATTTCTTTAACACCTAATTGTGTCTCTCCAGAGCTTGGAAATTTGTTATTTATATAAAGGTCTGTTAGGAAAATTACCATCATCATAGAGAGAACACAAAGGGACAACTTTTCTCAGAAGACAAGTCAACGAAAATTTGAAAAGAATGTTGTACAGAGCAACAAAAATATGGTTAAAATGAAAATAGAAAGTAGAAAATCATGAAAAAATATTTTATTTCAGTTAAAATATAATAATAATTGACCTTCCAAAATACTTTCACTTTGTGTATTCCTCTGGGTGACACTAGGATTATTCATTGTTTGTTTCTAACATAACCATTGTTAACTCACTTAAATATTCTATAGTGTATTTTCCCTCAAGATGATTTTAATAATTGTTGGAGTAACAACTCAATTAAAATAATTATTTACTTTTAAAAAGTTTCTAAATATGCATGCTATTTATCATTCATTATATTATTTTAACACTTATATCAGTCAAACTCCAGTACAAAGGCTGTCTAAAACAAAAACAAAAAAATCATCACTGCTTGATCATTCCCTTCCACATTAATTATAGATAAATAGCTTCTACCAAAAAAGTGTATAAACTCTACAAATAGTATAAATAAAGCCTTTCATCTGCTTGATTTTTCAATCTAATATTACGACACAACGGAAAAGATCATATTTTGCTAAAGTAGTAATAAGTTATAGCATCTGTTAACTTCAGTTGTGAGGAAGAAACTCCAAATCTAGCTCACAAAAAAAACAGGACAAAATGTACATGAATTGTCCTAGGAAACTTAGTTGTTGCTAAGCTAGTGAGCTAAAACAGTCTACTCTCTATTCTACTGTAGCCAGGTGTATGTTGGAAGTTAGCAAAGGGAATACTTGGCTCCTTGGCTCCCCTACTCCAGATTTCTAGCCTTCTTGACTCTTAGTCTCTTTCTTTCTTCTGGTACTGGGAATTTCTTGAGTGAAGTTATGAATATTCACACATATATGTATGGAAATATATATACTTTATTTTAATATACTTTATTTAAGGAGAGTTTCATTTACTTTTAAAGATTTTATAAACAAACCTAGAAGATTTTACTATTGTTTTATTTTATAGTTGGAATTTTGCTATCAATTCTGTGACTCTCCATACTTTAACCTGGGGAGTGGAGGCTCTTTGTGATGTGATGATATTTATTGTCTTTCTGTAGGCTAGAGAATCCTCAAAATGTCATCATATACAGGGTTTATTTGCGAGGTGAGTTCTTCAGTTTTTTCAAACTGGGAATTTTGCTTGTATCCTGGGAGTATAGCAAGAATGTTCAGCTGACTAACTTTCTACTCAACAAGAAGGAAAACTTACAATTCTTTGGTGTTCTTCATGATCTTTTAGTTCTCCAAAACCAATGGTCTTGCTATTTTAAGTCTGCAGAGATATTTCTAAGAAGCTCTGTTCTTCTTTTTAATTGTGTACTTAACACATTTTCCCAAAGCTTATTCAGTACTGTTTTCAGTGTTCTATTTTACTGTCACTTCATGCCTTTACCTACAATTATCATTTTCTCAAGAATTCCAGCATTTGGCTTCCTCCAACATGACAAAGAAGGGGAAAAAAAAGCTTCAGTTAAGGCATAGAAAAATTAAGGAATCACACATACCTTCCTGCTTCAATAACACAGTATATAATCTATAAAAGAATAGAAAGAGTAGAGAAGGGGTGTTTAGACATGGGAAGAAAAATCTGCTATATGTGTTTTTGTGTGTGCATGTGTGTTTACTGCATTTGTTTTCATCAGAATTTTACTGTGGTCTCTTAAGGCAGGCAGATGAACCCTTGAAATATTATGCTTTCAATAGCAACAATAGTTTTGACATTTTGAAAACTGATACATAAAAGTATAATGTAAAATAGATTCTTATAACAATGCAATGCATATTTTCTGATCATTAATACTATTCAGATTATGTTTCTAGCAATTTGCATGTATTGATTCACTTAATGTTCAATACAGTTATTAGGGAATTGACATCTTTATTATTAATCTTCTAAAAAAATTGGGTTCTTTTGAAAGTAAAATCACAAAGCATATTGTCTTTTATAGAAACTGTAAAAATTATAATTTAAATACTTCTTATATGGTGACTGTGATTTGTCAGAGTGCTTTATGCCAGTACACTATAAAATCAAAATCCTATATTAGACAAGGAAGATGCCTAGAAAGTATTCCATGCTTTACTATTAGAACTTTCAAGAAAATGTATAAATAACACACACACACACACACACACACACACACACACAAAGTAAGCATGTATTATTACTTACCATTTCTATTCCTTATCTGAGGCTTTTTTTTTCTTCTTGCCTATCAGCATTTCTGTGGGTGTGTTTGTAATTACTGAAAGGTAATTATTTAACCTAAGGCACTGCAGCACAGAGACAGCCAGGAGTGCTTATTGACTTCCCCTGGGTGAAGCACTGTACCAGAAACAGTGAGATTAGTGAGTAAGGAAAGTCCTTATTGAAGAGTAAACAAGCAATTACAAATCAGGATGATAACCACAATGAGCCCAGTGAGTGAAAGGGGCAGGATGCTTTAGCTACTGGGTAATGTGGGGTGTGTCCACAAGGTGATCACAGAGAAAGGTCATGACACGGAATGAACTTGTCAAGGAGCAGGCAAGAACATGCTAATGAAACAGGACCAAGGATTACTATATGCAGATGAGGACTTGGATTAAGAGTATTTCCTTTTGGTGGAACCACATGATGGGACATTTTAACTGGATTTAGGACTTTATAGTCATTCAAACTATGATGGGGTAGCCTAATATCCAGTAACTACCAAGACAAGTTAGATCCAAGCTATAAACTTTTATGCTTAGCTTCATGTGAAAGAGTCTGTGTCTTTTATCTTGCCTCTACCCAGTCTTTACACTTACTGTTTTCTTTCCTTCTCTTCAAAGCAAGTAGTATTGCCTCATCCATTAAAGAGAAGCAGGCAAGGCAACAGGGCTAATGATGGTTTCTCTTTTTGAGAAGAACTTTTATTAATTTGGAATTGAGATATGTTAGTTATACATATATTACTCGTTTCTGTCACATACATTTTCTTCTGCCTTCTTTGCCTATTGATCTTGACCCAGAGTTATAGTGATATTTGCTGGTTCCTATGAGTCAATGGACAACATAATATAAGTTTACATTTAGCTATCCATTAATACTGTTTCTGACAGATGTACTTCTGAATTATTTGTTTGAGTAATAACAGGTTTTACAGGGTCTACTGTTGTCTTTAAGATCTTGTTTGAATTTTCTTAGTATCATAGGGCCTTCCACAGCAGAAGACAGAATGGTTATAATAACTGTTATATGTCTCCCTTCTACTTCCTTCCTTCAAACTCTCCTATATTCCCTTCTCCACACTCCTTCAAATTCATGTCTTTTCTTCACTATTGTTATTGCATGTTTATCTGTATGTGTATATATACATATATTCCTAAATATAACCTGCTCAGTTTGTAAAGTGTTACTTGTATGCGTATCTGCAGGGTGTACCACTAGGCACTAGACAATGAATGAATTTATCTGCTTTTCTCTAGGGAAGACCACCTTCTTTGTTCTGAGCTTTCCTCAGTTAACTATGGTTATCTTGTAGGTTAAAGGACTCTTGGCTTTTTCCTGGTCAAATTTTATCTATGTATTGATGTCATCCTTGTTCAGTTATGTTCTTGTTCACTTATGTCATTCTTGTCAGTTATATAGGTTATAGGACTCTTGGTCTTTTCCTGGTCCAATTTTACCTTTGATTGGTGTCATTCTTGTTCAGTCTGCTTCTGTTTGCTAGATGGGGCCAGTTGTGTCATTTTATGTTCAGTCACTGTCAACATTCACACTCAGATCAGAGGACAGCTTTTCCATACCTATGAGACTCACTGAGGGAATGGTGGTGTGCCTTGCCTAATACCAGTGGGCCAAAGGCATTGGATCTTGACATGGCTGTACCCCAGTTAACAATATACATTCATTAGACATTTGGGCAGTCATGTTGGTGAGACTGTATAGGTGTAGTTTCTAATATACTAAGATATAATCTCACTGCAAACACTCTGATCCTATGGTTCTTACAATCTTTCTGACCTCTCTTCCACAATATACCCTGAACTTTAATTGCAGGAGTGTTTCATTGATTTTTATCAAATTGGAAAGTGTTATGAAACATAACGATGGGATGAGGGGGTAGCATGGTAGGCCTATGCCAAATATCCCCCTGAGAAATTATGCCATGCAACAGCTCTGGTATAAGGAGGTTTATTGGGGAAGGGGAAAAGAATTAGGTCCTGGAGAAAGCTTAGAAGTAGACAAAGTGGACATATAGACAGGCAGACAGATAGGAACAGAGTCCTGAGGGCTGAAGAGAGGGGTCACTGATAAGAACAGGTAGGAAGAAAGAAAGAATGACTCATACACACAAATACAGAGAGAGAGAGAGAGAGAGAGAGAGAGAGAGAGAGAGAGAGAGAGAGAGAGTCAGACATACAAACAGACAGACAGAGAAAGACATAGAAAGCTGGGATGGAGGGGCATTCTTTTATCAGGTAGCCTATACCTGATGTCAGTGTGAGGTGATAACTTAGGACTTTGTTAGGTCCCTGGGAGCAGGCCAGTAGAATAACCTGTATACTAACAGAAAGGACTCCATAGCTCTGTATTTTGATTGATAGTTCTTTTCCTGAAATGTCTCTATCTGTTGCAACAGTTTCCTTGGTGGAAGGTGAAGACTACAGTGATCTGTGGATATAAAGAAAATGTTAATAGGTTGTTGCCACGTTCTATATATCCTTGGCTAATGCTGAGATGCATAACCATTGCAACACTTAAAGACTTCAGGTATAATTTACCAGGAGGCTTTTGTCCTGGAAACCTGAATGAAGGTGATGAGGAAATGAAAAAGAGAGCAACAGTAATGCTGGGATCGGGTAACATAGGCACACTCTGGTGGAGTGATATCTTCTGTGAACAATAACCAAGAACTCCAGCCTTTTTTATGTACCGAAAAGGGGTGGAGATAGTATCAATAAGAGGTCTCTGTAGGGGACCAGTCTCAGGCTATAAACATCTAGGAGGAGGAAGATGCAGATTTTGCACACACTGGTCAATGATTCCTAAACACTAATACTTGTGCGCATTGTCAACGTTCACACTCAGATCAGAGGACTGATTTTCCATACCTCTGAGTTTCACTGAGGGAATGGGGATATGGTGTTTTTGGCAAATCCCAGTGGGTCTGAGGCATTGGTCCTCAACATGGGTGTTCCCAAATTAACAACAAGTATTCACTTAGGGCTTAGGCAGCTCCCAGCATTCCGATGTTTTCATCAGAATACTCCAAATTCTACAAACAAGCAAGGTTCATCAATACAAGAAACCTAATAAATCAAAACACAATGAACTACTTTCAAAGTGATTTGATTATTTATCACAGACAGCAGAAGAAGCCAATCTGTAAGGTAGCCCTTCTGATAACTCTCTAGACAAGGTCTGTCAACTGAAGCATTGCCAATATTTTAAACTAAATATTTTGTTTTATTTTTTTTTCCATAGGTATCTTGGATATTGAAGGGTTCTTAGCAATACATATATATATATATATATATATATATATATATTCTAGGCCTCCTGATCCCAATTGTTTTCTTCTTTTGCTTGGTTTGTTTGTTTGTTTGTTTGTGTCTTTTTCATTTCCTCCTCACCTTTGCTCAGGTTTCCAAAATTACATGTATCTTGTGAGGCATCAAGTTCTGATGCCATTCCTCATGCAACCATCTCTGCCTTGTTTCTTGCTTTTTTGAGACCAAAGCTCTTACATGATGTGGTTCTCAACAATTAGGTTAGACTGGCTAGCAAGTAAAAACTGGGATGTACCCATTTTCACCTTCTCATTACTGATATTATAAGAATTTGCTTGCCAAGATCAGCTTTTTTTCAAATGTTCATTTATTACTTCAAGTTACATCTCCATCATAGTCTCTCTTTCCACCCCTCCTGGTTCCACACTCCCATGCTCCCCTCTCCCTCCTATCCTACTCCTCCAGAGTGGGGTAACCCTACATATCAGTCCCCCACCCCAGTTCAGCAGTCATATGAGCACTAAGAGTGTCCTCATATACTGGGGCCAACATGGCAGCACCACTAGAGCAAAGTGTCTCACTAACAGGTAACAAAGTCTATGTTCCTGTTCCTTTTGGTGTGTTGGTTGTAGTATAGTTATCCTGTGCTATATGGATAAAATCCAATTATAAGTGAACAGATGCCATGTGCATCTTTCTGAGTCTGGATTAGCTCACTTAGGATGAGCTTTTCTAGTTCCATCCATTTGGCTGCAAATTGCATGATTTCATTGTTTCTGATAGCTCTGATGTGTGCTTATAAAAAAATACAGTAAAGGTACTTAACTAAGCTATCTCCCTAGTCTTTACTTTTTTATTTTGAAACTACATTTGATGGATGGTTTACAAAATTGCAGGAAGGATTTTATTTAAGGATATTGCAATAAAAGTCAAGTTCATTTATTTTCTATCAGGGAAGAGAGACTGAACTGAACTTTAAGTACTCCAAAACAGCTCAAGATTTACATCCAAGGACTGCAGTGAATGGATGAAAATTTGCTCTGAGAAACATGATTAGACATAGAAAGAAGTGTAATTTTCATCAAAGTGATTTAGCAGAATTCTTCTCCGAAACCTACCAGAATTTATAATGAAAGCAGAAAGTGATAACCTTGAACAATTATCAAGAATAGGGAAAGAAGTATGTCATGGGGGAATGGTGATCACTATATCCACTTAAAGGGATCCCTTGTTAAAACTGAGCTAATAGGTGGTTGAAGAATAGACAGCTAGAGTCTCATAGTTAAATTTTGAGTTGTTTAGGAATCAAGAGGGTGTTCTAGATCTAAGAAGATGGTTATAATAGTGATGCAAGTTAGTATGAAAGCTAAGTCAGTTATAGAACTTTAAATTCATGGAGATGGTTAGATGATAGAATGTTAAAGTCAGGGGCCAAATATGTATGAACTGGACATTGGGAAGGTATACTGGGCCATTTAACTCTCATAAATGTGGCATATTTATTTCTGTTGTTTTGTATAGTATTTACTGTTATTAGAGAAGGAACCATTTGTTGGACTGAAAGGGGAAGCTGTTGGGGGGAAGAGGATGGAAGGGCGGGATAGGAAGGGGGAATAGGGAAGGGTTTGTGACTGAGATGTAACTTGAAGAAAAAAAAATAAAGTATTTAAAAAAAACTGAGCTAATAGACAAATGGTAAATGGAATTCAACTTCAAAGCACAGTTAAGACAAGGGCTCAGAGGAATCCATATGCAGTTTACTGAAGGAAGTCTTTGAACATTTACCCCGAATCAAATTCCAACAATAAAAACATCTGTAATCATCAAATGTCCATTGTCCATAGACAAAGTGCCATGAAAGAAAATGTTACCAATCTTGAAACCATAATGAAAAAAAAATACCATCTCTAGGCAGTCAGATGGAAAATAGTCAATGAGGACACTTGATATCCTCTTCTGACCTTCAGTGGATGAGAGTGTGCAATCCTACACACACACACTAAAATAAAAGGATAAAAACCACTTAACTTGAGGATTAACATTTTTAAGTTGCAAATATTTATGAAAATATGTATTTAAAAATATGGTCATATTTGAATATATTTAGCATTTTCTATTCAGAAAATATTAGGATATATCAATTCAGAAAGATAGATATGATTTACTAGAACCAATCACTGCAGTTGCTAGTAAGAGAAATAAATGAAATAAATGTTTTAACATAGCTTAAAAATAGATTCCTATATACAATCCCTATAATTAGATATTGAATTTACTGAAAAACACATGTATCATACAAATAGATGTTTAAACAATATAATTAGAGTGAATTTAAAAACAGAATCATAATGTAGTTATAAGGAACTAGAAATTAATTATTCTGTCCTTTCTCAATTTAACACCTTGTGTTCAATAAAATTTGTTGAATCTTTCTTTGGTGTAAATAGCTCCTTTGCTTTTGATAATATCACCAATATAAGATAAAGATAGATTAACTTTGAAAGCCTCATTTACTTTGTTTTATACCATGAATTGCAATTTGCTATCTGACAGCAACCACACTGCATACATGTTCAACCCTGTTAATAATAGTATATTTAAAAGGATGTAAAATCATTACAGATGGTAAATGAAATATAGTTAATATAAAGAGCAAGAAAAACACAACTCATGATATGAGAGCACAGATGTCCTTCAAGTCTATTGTATTGCAACAAAACGATGACATGACATATGTCATTTATAAATTTACTCCCTGGAAACTACGAGTGGTCAATTTGAGAGCAACTGGTCTAATCCTCTTCAGTTTTTACTTTTGCTATACCTGCCTTGTACCTTCATACTTCTACCTACTTATCTACTCAAATATCAGTAGGCTTCAATGTCTGTAATTAGGAGATTTAAAGCCAAAACAGAAGCTGCATTGCTGAAATTGTTAGTGTCACTAGAGGTAACAATTTTCCATCTCTACTGGAGAGCTTTGGAGAAATCAGGGTAAGTTCACCATAACATTCGCACATTCTTTGCAGTCTTTCATTGTGTTCCATTTCAGTTATCCCAGAGGTCTTTCATATATATGTATCTCTTGAAGTATACTTTGAGCAAGGCAAGACAACGAACTGTAACATTTGAAAGGTGTAATCCAGCCATTCCATTTGGAGTTCTTGGCCAACCTGGGCTACACAGTAGCATAAGACTGAATATTTTTTGGAACTAGTTTACCATGGGAGTCAAATATGGTAAATTTCAAATAACGATTTCCACTATGAATTCATGTTCTGCCATCACTCAATCATGATTAAAGTCACAATGAATTACAGATTTTTCCCAAAACCAAAACTCAAATCATTCATGCATTTTGATGACCATTTTCTGAAGAAATAATTATATATTATTAATTCACACTTTTAATCAAGGCTTTTCACAATAAAGGAACCAATAAAGTATATATAGAGAGAATGCATATACATTGAAATTGATATAGCAGTCTCATGGTATGCCATCTGAATGCAAGTGAAGCAGGAATTGTATCCTGTAAATTAATTCATCTTGAGTCCCTAAGATTAAGAAACAGGATTGCCAAAAATGAAGATTCTCATTTGTAAGCAGAAGACCCAAGAGCCAGAACAAAAGCTGTTAAATCTAGCAATTAAAGACTAAATAATCAAGGCTTCTATACCCATGAGTATAAATGTTTTTTTCCCCCTCAGATGAGGGGTTGAGATGAAAGCCATACCCAAGTTTTACTAATACATGGCTTGGGCTGAGACCAGAGCATTTCTATTCAACTATCTCTAGGTCTTGGCCCAGAAGCTTCGAGCCTCCATGTAATTTAATCTTCTGTAAGCTTGGACATTAAAGGCTTCAGCTTCTAGTCTCTGTCTGCTAACCTAAGCCTAAGAATGTTTTCAGCCTCTGAGACCTACTGCTGAATAAGCTCATCCATTTTAGTTCTTTCTCAACTCTGGCTGGCTGGTTCATCCTAGCTGTTCTGGCTTAAACTTCTCTTCAAGCTTACTGATACAAACTGGCTTCTCTACACTTTTGACTGAATTGCTCTGCTTGGAAAAACTGCCTCTGAATTCCACAAACTGAACTGCATGAACTCAACTGCACCCAACTGAATTTCACTGAACTGCATTCTGTACTCCTGATCTCTACGGTACTGGTACTATCTCCATGAACTCCCAGCTCTCGCTCTGCTCTGCTCTTAACTTCACAAGACCAACAGTCAACTGATCTAGGCCCCTGGGGGCTTATAGAGACAGCAGCACCAACCAGAAAACATGTATGATCCAGACCTAGGTGCTCTGCACATATGTAGCTGATAGGCAGCTTTGTCTTCACGTATTTCCCTAGGAAGTCGAGTGGAGACTTTCCCTGACATGGACTCTATTGCATGTTTTTGGACCGCCTTACCCTATCTGGGCTGCCTTGCCTGGCCTGAGCAGAACAAGATGCTCTTAGCACAGATGTGACTTTAAAGAGCTAGAGGTGGATTGATGGGGGGGGTCACTTTTCTGAGGGGAAGAGGAGTGGGGGAAACAGGGAAGAGAGTGAGAGGATGGGAACAGATAGGAGGGAGGGAGTTGCAATCTGGATTTAAAATGAATAAAAGAATAAATAAATTTTAAAAATAAAATAAAAGTAGCTTCTCTGACCTGTATGTTCTCATAAGAGTTGGGCATATCCTATCTCTGACACATTTTGTCAAATCTCTCTATGATTTGTCACTTTTCATGACCTTCAATTAGATGTCTTTGTTTGGGATTAAAGGCACATACTAAATTCCAATCATAAGGATTAGAGTGTATATATATTCTAGACAGAGGTAATAAAAGTATGTACTAGGGCATGTGTGTATTATAGCTGAATAACACAGATCTAGCTCTTTGGATGTAATCCCCTGACACAGCATCCATGTTGCTGGATTCAAATTTCTCTATACACAAACAAGGAAAACAGTTTCTCAAAAGAAAAAAAAAAGATTTCCATTTTCCCAGGTTCATTGTTCATTTCTGTAGTACTGAGTGTCTCCCACACAGAGTGGAGGTGAGACTCTCAGTCACTTACGTTGCTGATTTAAATATCAATGTCTTGTGTAAATTATGTCTCAAAATATATAAAGAAAGTATGTCTGGGCTACCTGATCATCTTTGAACACCCCTACGTCAATACATTATCCATCACACTTCATTTCCTGTTAGAAACATGAACTCAATGTTGAGAAAAGTGCTGTCTGCTATTCTTTTCCAATCAGAATGAAAGGATCAATTTTAGTAGCCAAAAGATTGCAACACATTGTCATCAGTTCTGAGGTTTTAGTGCTTATAAGTTTTAGGGTGTGATATCCTAATATAATTTAGGTAGAGAAATATAAGGCAAATAAATTAATGCATATTTAATTATCTTTTCTCAGGGCATATAATCTTGTGTACACATGAAGGATGTATAGTATCAGTTTTCCTCACTTAAAGTTAGGTTTCTTGAAAAGTTGCAATAGCTATTTTAGGCAACTAGAGTGCATTTAGAAAAATCACTTCTTCCCAATAACAGCAAAGTATAAATGTCCATTATGTCTGAACATTGCCTGAAATAACTGGAGGTTGACGGAAGCATGCATGAATAGAATGTGAGCCAACCCTGAGAAACCAGTGCCTGAAAACACTAATGAGTCAGATCAGATTATGAGTAGTTAATTTGTGATTTCTTTTGAAAAAGTTACTACTCTTTACTGGAAACCAGTTCAAATAACCCTAATTATAAAAGAAGACCATCTAAGCAGGACTCAGTGTAATCATTCATTAGGAGTTAACTGACAATAATGCTACTAGTGCATTAACACAGCCACTGGTTTGCATGCACATGCAGTCAGAGAAAATAAGCCATGAAGTGAAAGGAGGGAAGCATCATATGCTGCAAGAGAGGAATATTCTTCTGGAGGTATAATTTAAATTTTGTAGCCGTATAATAAATAACTTGAGCTTATTAGGATTTATGTGTGATTGCAAAGAATTAGTTTTTTTAAATGTTTGGAACATTCATAGGTAAATATCAATGTTTTGTCAATGGAAAGATTTATTTTAAAAAGTATAATAGAGCCATTGATTGGATATATTATTTTTATGTGTGTATGTATATTTGCATGTCAAAGTACAGGGACACATGTACAATGACACACCATGTGAAGGTCAGAGGAAACCTTTTACACCAACCTTTGCTTTTTGAAGCAGTGTTTCTTTATTACTTATTTATCCTATTATTTATTTTCCTATTTTACATGTATGGGGTATTTTACCTGCATGCATATCTGTACAAATTGTATGTGCTTCATGCCTACAAAAGTGGAGAAGTCAGAAGACATCATGTCATTCCCTAATACTGGAGATGAGGACTGTTGTGAGTTATCATGTAGGGGGTGAGAATCAAATTAAACCTGGGTCCTCTGAAAGAGAAGCCAGTGCTTCTCATTGCTGACCCACATCTCCAGGACCTAACTATTGTTTGTCCTGTTACGTAGTTTAAGCTACCTAGCCTATGACCTTTTGGAATTTTTTGTTTGTTTGTTTGTTTTTTGTTGTTTTGCTTTGTTTTTCTGATTGCTACTCTCCTCTCACCATGGGATCATTGGGATTTATGGATACAATTTACCATGCCTGGCTCTGAGTTCACTCTGGGGATTCAAATTTAGGTCCTCATTATTGAAAAGCAATATTAGTGCCTACTGAGCCATCTCCTTAGTCCAGTTATAAGTTTTAATTATATATTAGACAGTATAGATGATCATAAATTTTGGTTCAGTTTGAAGAAAAAAGACTCTATAGAACTCAGGTGTGTTAATCAATCAACTGGCCTTTGTTGACACATTTCCATACAGACAGAATGTCCTTCCTTCTCACATATTCTATTCAGAGAAATTAATTTATCATTCAGATATTAATGTAAAAAAAAACTGAGTGCTGTATGTTGATGAAATCGTCCTATGCAAATTTTGCATTCCATTTTTTGTCTTTGAAACGCACTGTGATTTATTAACACATGTATAGTTTCAAAAAGTGCACAAATTAATGAAAAGCAGGAAATCACAGAAACATTGAAGAATGTTCAGTTGCCGACTGACAACATATATTTTTTCCTCCCAACTTTCATGTGCTCTTATACATGGCTTTCTTTGGAAGAAGATGGTGTTATTTTGATATTTAGCTGTCATCTTTCTATTGTATTGATTTCATTAGCATCTCTTATTTCCATTTTGATTTTGTAATGCTAAAGTATATTTAACAATAGATTTGTAGCAATTCACTTTATGACTCTAAATGTTAATAGGATTGGAACTTGGTGCATTTGGGGCACATTTTCCACAACGTGGAGACAAAAGCACCAGTGTAGAATATACTGTAGTTATTTCTCCAATTTCTTAAGCCTTGAATCAAAGTATTAGCTGGAATTGAAAATTCGTTCTCACAGTGCCTTTCCTTATTCGAGAATACATCAAATTTTATTCCAACAATTATGTGCTATTAAGTGAAGAATAAATTAGCAAGAAGATTGCACCATTAGTGAAATCTAAATTCTGAACTTTACACGATAAACACTGGCAAGCTTTCTACAAAGGCACTGGAATTTAGCACATCTTAAAGACTTCTTTTATAGCTAAAATGTCTTTTCATAATTCTCCTCTTATTCACTTTACTGAAGCTTGCATTTTAGATAACACTTTATAAATGTAAAATATTCAGACAATAGCATGTTAAACTATTAGAATAAATTCTTGATGTTATTTACTATCAATGATTAATGTATGGAGCAAGTTACTTTGCAGAGTGAAAAAGCATGTATACAAAATTTAAAGTATGTTTTAAGTATAAGATAGCTTTATTGTTACTTAAACAAGTATGTACTCCTCTAATTCATGTGGGGTTCAATGTCTTTTTTCCAAAAATTAAACATTACATTTAACTAAGATTATATGATCTCTCTATATATATCCAAGGCACGGAGGCAAAACTGTATAAAAGGCATTTTAATATTAATGGTGGATAAAAACAGAAGTCATAACAAGCACTGAAATTAAATGAAAACACATTCTCTAATACCAGGCTCAACATTAAACCCTCAGCTATTTTCAATAAGCAAACAGTATTGAGGTTGAAGGAATCTTATTTATTATGGTGGCAACAATTTGTATAGCTTGCTTGCTTGCTATAACCACTACCAGGGTGCCAGAAAAGAAATTAGTTGCAGTAACTATCCAGAGTCAAACATGGTTATTCTATTTGTTCACTCATATAAATTTCACAATTTTATTTATCTTTACAACTGTATAAAATTGCATTGTATATATGAAGCATAATTAATTTTGTTGTCTAGCCATCATTTGATATAAGGGAGCAGTGTCAGTGGCTGAATAGGTCTATCTGTATGATACAGTCCTTTTCATATATACCCAGAAGTAGTAATGTTGTCACATGAAGCATCTATCCTTAGCTTTTTAAAAAACTTCCACTATTATTATTATTATTATTATTATTATTACTATTATTTGTTTTTTGAGACAGGGTTTCTCTGTGAAACAGAGCCCTAACTGTCCTGGACTCGCTTTGTAGACCAGGCTGTCCTCAAGCTCACAGAGATCGGCCTGCCTCTGGCTCCTGAGTGCCAGGATTAAAGATGAAAGCCACCACATCTGGCCCTCCACAAATATTTATACAATAACTAATGGGTTTATAACTTCATCAATAGTTAAGTTCTTCTTTCCCACATCCATGAAAACATTTAATGTCTTTATTGATTTGACCTTAGTTAGTCACTCTGGTAAGGTGAAATGAAATCTCAAAGTAGTTTCAATTTGCACTCCTGATGATCTGATGGCTAAAGATGCTGAATATTTAAAATATTTTGTTAGTCATTTGTACATCTTTCCTTTATTTTTGAGAACTCTGTTCAAAACTACAGCCATTTTTCTTTTGGGTTGCTTACTTTCTTTAGATTTGTTTTTTGTTTGTTTGTTTTGTTTCCTTGTTTTGTTTTTTAGTTCTTAGCATGTTCCAGATATTAATCTTCCATAAGACATATAGCTGGCAACATTTATTTTCTGTTCATTGCCTGTGCTATCCCAACACAGAACATCCCTATATGCTGACTCTTCACTCAGCATCCTCTTCAACTATATTTCTGCTACTGCTACTTTCTCTTTACAGAACTAAGCTCAAATATATCCTCATCAGAGTGGCCATCCTTCATAAATGTACCTTAAATCACCTTTGTGGTTCCCTCAGCAGTTACTTAACACAGGCTTCATGTATGTTAGACAACTGCTGTGCTCTCTTCATAATATTTCAGTATTCTAAATTGCCTTATTAAATATTTGATTGTGTATTTATTTTCCAGTTTTCCATTATAGCATGACTTCTATTGCTCATAAAGTTTTCATAATTGCTACTTTATACCCTTTGCTCTGATCAGTACCTGGCATATGATAGAAGAGTTGCACTGATTTACGCAGTTGTTGACTGATTATTTTAAGCTGATTATATGTAACTAATTTTTTGAACATGGCAACATCATCAGTACCGTAATTAAGATTGTCATCATCTCCATAACTATACCTATTCAAACACTTTTAGTTTTCCTTTGGAAAATCATACATTTGATTATTGATAGGCCATGTATTTCCATTAGGAGATAGAATTTCATAAATTAATAACAAAATACTTATTCTGATTTAATGTACTGTGTGAAGATAAGTATAAAAAGTTATATTTAAGAATATTTTGTTCTTCGTCCCAGCCCCATGATAACTGAGCTCACATGGGGCCACGGTGGTAGCCCCTGGCGATGGCAGCTCTTGGAGCCTGTCCATTTAGTTTGTGTTTTGATTCCCCATGAGCATCGCTGGGTGAGTGGCCTGGAGAGCTGCCGGCATTAACATTTAGGGTTTAGACCGGGGGGCGTGTCACTTGTAAAGCCATTGGTAACAGAATAGATCAGCCTTGCATTGTCTGCCCTTCACAGCAAAAAGGAGAGTTCTCATTGGTGCACGACAGACTGAAGACTACTGGAAGCCACCCGACCGGGAATCCAGTGCTGCCTTCCGATGGAGATGAGCAGCTACTTGCCGTGGTGTTTGAAAGGAATGCTATTCTGTGAGGTGGACATGCGAGAGGTATCTTGTCGGCCCGTGAGGTCAGAGGTCAGATGAGGAGACGTTGACCAGTGCCCCACGGTGCAGCCGCATACTCACTTTCCGTTCCCGTTCCATGCCAGAGATAGATGAAGAGAGCTGCGACGTGCCGCGCCCTAAAAATGGCACTGGTTTCCGCCTTCCACCAGCCCAATGGTGAGCGCTCTCTGTGGTAAACAAGTCCATATTTGGCCAAGACTGCTGATCTGGCTTGCTTCCGAATACGTGGGCCTCTAAGATAGCACCACGTGGCTTTACTTGATTGGCAGTTCATATAGTATTTAGCCTGTGGGTTGGGTCTGCCCGGGCATTTCGGAAGACTGTTTTCAAGGGACCTGAATAAACTGCTGGAGAAGAGCTTTTGCAAGTTGCGTCATCCTTGCTGGTCAAGGGGGACGCGACAAGTGGTGGCCCATATGGGGAACCAGAAAAGACTCAGAACTCCTGCAGTCAGGGGCAGTGCACTGGTAAGTTCCCGGGGTAAATTGGGACAATAAAGTTTTGCGGAAATAGCGAACAAAAGGTAAAGTTTCGCGGAAATAGCGAACAAAAGGTAAAGTTTCGCGGAAAACTGCGAACTGAAAGTAAATTTTTAATCATGGGATTGTCTCAGTCACACCCAATTTTTCTGGCTCTTCAGGAGCTACTTTTAGCTGGGAATTTGAAACTTAAGAAGTCAACCCTAGAAAGATTTTTGAATGAATGCGACTCCGTGGCTCCGTGGTTTTCGGTGTCCGGGAATCTTACGGTATCCTGCTGGGACAAATTAGGCAGGGACTTGGATTTTGCTTGGGAGCAAGGTACTCTGAAGCATGGAGTAAGACCGATTTGGAAGATGGTGAGGAGTTGTTTAGAAGATCAGAGATGCTGTGACGCAATCAAGGAGGGAGAATCAGCCTTGGAACTGCTGCAAGGGGAAAGATCTGAGCAGGCAGACAGTGAAAAGGGAAGCAAAAAAGGCGAAAGATCTGAGCAGACAGACAGTGAAAAGGGAAGCAAAAAGAAGGTCCCTCTCTATCCCGATCTTAGAGATTTTAGAGATTTTGAGGACTCAGAGGGCACGGATTCTGAAGGGGAGCTACATGCTCTAATAGAACAGTTGGACAGGACTGCTATTAGAAAAAGGGAAAAGAAAAAGGTAAAATAGAAAGACACGTTGGCGGCGGTCGGTGTAAGTGAAGCCGTTGCCGTGGCGCCTTCAACTCCCCCTCCATACCCCAGAAGCCATTCAGATAGATCAGCCTGTTCAGTCCCTGAAAGTAGGGAGATCTTTCTGCCCGGGGATGTGGACACAAGTAATAACAGAATTACAGTTTGCTTATCCTGTATACCAAGACCCACCGGGAACAGGTACGAGGAACTGCTTGATTTTAAATAGTTAAATCCCTTGCAGAGTCGGTTCATACCTATGGCATTACCACTTCTTTTACATGGCTCAGGTAGAAGCATTAAGCAGACATTGTATGACTCCGAGTGATTGGAGTGGCCTGGCCCGTGCCTGCTTAAGTCCAGGGCAATATTTAGACTGGAAAGCTTTCTTGATTGGGTATGCCACTGAGCAAGCAGCCATTAATCAGGGAAATGGAAATCCAGCCTGGGATAGAGATAGAGATATGCTGCTTGGGCAGGGGAGATTTGCCAACCAGCAGACAGGATATCCCAATCAGGTTTATGAACAAATAAACCAGACAGCTATCAAGGCTTGGAAATCCCTTCCTAATAAAGGGGAGGTGAGTGGTAACTTAACTAAGATTCTACAGGGCCAAATGGAGCCCTTTTGAGACTTTGTGGCACGATTGGTGGAAGAGGCAGGGAAGATTTTTGGTGACCTGGATGCTGCTATGCCACTAATAAAACAGTTGGTCTATGAGCAATGTACCAAAGAGTGTAGAGCCACTATCACCCCTTACAAGAACAAAGGGCTAGAAGCCTGGATGAAAGTGTGAAGAGAACTTGGAGGGCCGTTAACTAATGCTGGTCTTGCTGCCGCGGTAGTACAGTTGACCAGAAAAGGTGGAGGAAGTCCAGGAGCTTGTTTTAAGTGTGGCAAGATGGGACACTTTAAAAGACAGTGCCCCTGGGGAAGGAGAACAGAAAGTACAGGAAGTGTACAACGACCCAGGCAGCTGGGGCTATGCCCAAAATGTAAAAAAGGGAACCATTGGGCTAATGAATGCCGTTCAGTGACAGACATCCATGGCCAGCCTTTGACTCAAGGTTATGGTGGCGCTCGTCCAAAAAATGGACAGCGGGGCCCACGACCTCAGGGCCCACAAATATATGGGGCAGTAGAGAATCAGGACAAAGAACAGAATCAAGAGAGATGGCCAACCCTCCGCCATCCGAGAGACCATGGAGAGCCACTGCAGGCTCAGCAGGATTGGACCTCTGCTCCACCACCAGACTCGTATTAACACCCCAAATGGGGGTTCAGTTAATTGAAACAGATTTTAAAGGACCCCTTGAACCTGGTACAGTTGATTTGCTCTTAGGGAGGTCATCATCGGCCTTGAGAGGATTTATTGTCCATCCTGGGGTTATAGATCCAGATTATACAGGAGTGGTTAAGATCATGGTAGCCTCCCCCTGTGGTATAACAGCTATCTGTCCTGGAGATAGAATTGCTCAGTTGATCATGTTGCCAAGCTTACATGATCGCTATGCGGCAAAGGATCGAAAGAGAGGAAAAGATGGTTTTGGGTCCACGGGCACAGATCTGACTTTTCTCTCCTTGGATTTGGACCAACGCCCCGTCTTGGAGTTAAAAGTTGATGGTAAAAAGATCCTGGGCCTTTTGGATACTGGGGCTGATAGGAGTATCATAGCCAAGAAAGACTGGCCTTCAGGTTGGCCCGTACAAGCCTCTTCTCAAACACTTCAAGGCCTGGGTTATGCTAAGACTCCAGATATGAGTGCAAGATTATTAAAGTGGCAGGACCAAGAAAACCACTCATGGGAAATGCAGCCATATGTTCTTGAGCTCCCTATCTCCCTTTGGGGAAGAGACCTTTTAAAGGATATGGGATTTAAATTGAGTAATGATTATTCTGATTCAGCCCAACGTATGATGCAAGATATGGGATATGCTCCAGGCTTTGGAATAGGAAAATATTTGCAGGGGCGGAAGAGTCCCATATCTATGCAGCAAAGACAAAAGAGACAGGGCCTGGGTTTTTCCTAGGGGCCACTGAGGAGGGCATTCCCATAACTTGGAAGACGGAGGACCCAGTATGGGTTCCTCAGTGACCACTTCCCTCTGTAAAATTGAATGCAGCCAAAGAGTTGGTGGATGAACAGATGTCTTTAAAGCATATAAAACCATCTGTATCTCCCTGGAATACACCTATCTTTGTCATTAAAAAGAAATCTGGAAAATGGAGGTTATTGCATGACCTGCGTGCCATAAATCAACAAATGCAGATCATGGGCCCAGTGCAATGCGGCTTGCCGCTTTTATCATCTTTGCCAGCCTCATGGCCCATTATAGTTATAGATATAAGGGACTGTTTTTTCTACATCCCTTTGTGCGCCAAAGATAGTGAGAGATTTGCATTTACTGTTCCATCCTGTAACCATGAGGAACCTGATCAGCGGTTTGAATGGGTAGTTTTACCTCAGGGCATGGCGAACAGCCCCACTATGTGCCAACTGTATGTAGGGGAAGCCATTGCTCCCTTGAGAAAGAATTTTCCAGATTTGAGATGTGTTCATTATATGGATGATATCTTACTGGCAGCTAAGAGTGAACAAATGTTAGATCAGGCCTATGAAGAATTAGTTCACTTATTAAAAAAGAAAAGGTTGTTTATTGCTCCTGTTAAGGTTCAAAAGGAAAATGTGATTAATTATTTAGGAGCTAAGGTTGGACCTGAAAAGATAATACCTCAAAAGATTGAGATAAGAAAAGATAATTTAAAGACTCTAAATGATTTTCAAAGGTTGTTAGGAGATATCAATTGGGTGAGAGGCTATTTGAAGCTACCAAATTATGAAATAAGACCCCTATATGATATTTTGAAAGGTGATTCAGCACTTAATTCTCCTAGGCAATTAACAGGAGAAGCAAGAAAAGCTTTATGTAAAGTGGAAGAAAGGTTGCAGAGTGCCTTCCTAAAGAGATGGCAGGAAGGACAGCCCATTGCATTGTGCATATTTGCCACCTATGGTCAACCTACAGGATTGCTATGGCAGGACGGACCATTATTATGGACTTATTCGAAGATTTCTCCAAAAAAATCCATAGAATATTATCCCACTGCAGTTGCTGCTTTAGCCTTGAATGGTATCCAACAATGTTTGCAGTCTTTTGGGGTTGCTCCTGCTTGTATAATAGTGCCCTATTCCAGTCATCAAATTAAGATTTTGTGTGGCTCTGTAGATGATTGGGCAATATTGCGATGTAGCTTTGAAGGAGCGATTGATAACCATTATCCTAAGCATCCATTACTATCATTTTTTAAGGAGCACCCAGTGATATTCCCTAAGGATACTTCAATAGTACCACTTCAAGGGTCACCAAATGTGTTTACTGATGGCTCAAAGACAGGCTGTGGAGCCTATTTGATAGAAAGACAAGAGCCCGTTTTATGTCAATTTCAACCAGGCTCCCCCCAAATAGTAGAGTTGGAAATAGTAATTGAGGTGTTTAAAAGATGTCAATTTGCATTCAATTTGATTTCAGATTCAGTCTATGTGGTCAATGCAGTGAAAGTATTAGAATTGGCAGGTCCTATTAAGAATAGTAGTACTGTATGTGCCTTATTACAAGAGTTACAAGTTTTAATCTGGAAAAGAAAAAGGTGTTTTTATATTCAACATATCAGAGCACATACAGGATTACCTGGACCATTAAGTGAGGGTAATGATAAAGTTGATCAATGGACTAGGATGGAATGCAGTTTTTGGAGCTCATTCCTGGACCAAGCCAGACAGTTTCACCAATTGTTTCATGTAAATGCAAAAACTCTACAGCAGAAATTCCATTTGTCTAGAGCAGATGCTAGACAAGTGGTTTTGGACTGTCTTCAGTGTGTGATTCATCATCATCCTCCCAGTGTGGGAGTGAACCCTAGAGGGTTGATGCCACTCAAAATCTGGCAAATGGCCATTACCCACATTTCAGAGTTTGGAACCTTAAAATATATTCATGTGTCTGTGGATACCTGCTCAGGTATCATACATGCTACACCTATGAGTGGAGAAAAGGCTCGCAATGTCATAGGGCATTGCTTAGAAGCCTGGGCTGCATGGGGAAAACCACAACAGCTGAAAACGGACAATGGACCAGCCTATACGGCTCAGTCCTTTGTCTCCTTCTGCAACCAGATGGAGGTACAGCTTAATCACGGATTACCATATAATCCTCAAGGACAAGGAATTGTGGAGCGTGCTCATCGCACCTTGAAAGAATGTTTGCAAAAACAAAAAGGGGGAATAGGCCAAGGCCGTACCCCCAAGGAGAGAATGTCTTTAGCCTTATTTACTTTAAATTTTTTCAATTTGGATGCTCAAGGCCGCTCAGCAGCGGACAGACATCAGGATTCCCATAGTCCACCTAAAGGCATGGTGAAGTGGAAGGATATTTTGACAGGCTCTTGGCGAGGGCCTGACCCCGTGCTAACATGGGCGAGAGGGTCTGTTTGTGTTTTTCCTCAGGATCAACAGGATCCAGTGTGGGTGCCTGAACGCCTTGTGAGGAAGATTCGTCATGAAGACCTTCCTAAGGATCCTGGTGATAGTAGCAGTGAGTATGTCAGGAATGACCAAGCCGAGATGGGTATCCTGTCGATATTCCCAAAGCCGATGCCGGTCAGACATGATGCAACTGTGTTTCCACGCTTATTTAGCAGTAATAGAAGCCTAGGCTTACCCTACCTTCCCTTTGATGATCAGAAAAGCCCTATAGAGGGTAATAGAAATGTCAGCTTGAAGGGTAGTCTGTGCTTTTTAATGAGCTTCAATAGGTCAGATGATACAGAATGCATTAAATTGTCTCAGCAGTCAGCAGATTTTTTACCACAACTGAGGTTTGGGGGTAGGGGTGGTGGTTTGTTTTTGGGCAACGGTTCTCGCCTTGAAGGATGGTGGCCCACACGAGTCTCTGACTGGGACCCCCCCCCCAGACAGCCACACTGGGCACCTTTTTATAGAGGATCCACAGGAGAGGAAGGACCTTTTCCCTGGACTGGATGTCAAGAGCGCAGAACAGTTTGGGTTCAACAAGATTATTTTTCCTTTAGCCCCATGATTAGTAATATAGTGAATAAGTCTTGTACAGGAATGCTTGATATATCTACTAGGGATCCTCAGCAGACTGCCACCAATCCTTTTGATTTGTGGCTTTTGTGTGGGGTAAATAGAAGTTGCATGGACTTGGGACCTGTCATTATGCTTGGGGGAGGAATTTAATCAAAGAGGTAATTTTTCCCTAGGGTCCGCTACCAAATTGAATCTTTCTAGTGGTAGTGGCTCTGGTACTTGGAATTCTTCGTTTCATTCTTACCACAATAAGACCTTTTCAGCTTTGCCAGTGTGTCTCTGGCCTCCTTTTCTGTGGATTGTAAGTAATGGGAGTGCATCCTTGGGTAAAGAAAAGTTAGTATGCACTCCGGACACATGCTTTTATGCCCTGTGCTGGAATGCCACAGCCTTTCCTGTGGCTGTGGTGACTAGAATGCCTTGATATGTACCAGTTCCTGTAGAGGCCCCTAATACCATGATGCTATTCAGGTTTAAAAGAGATTTTGGCATCAATGCAGCTATTGTTACTGCCATCACTATTGCTGCTGTGGGAGCTACTGCCTCAGCTATTGCCTTGTCTAGTTCTATACAGACTGCCAATGCCCTGAATAACATCTCAGCCACTGTAGCACAGGCATTGGATACTAAGACCTCTATGAATTCTCATCTCAAAGGAGGCCTTATGATAGTTAAACAACGCATAGATTTAATACAAGAACAGATTGATTCTCTTTGGCAACTAGCACAATTGGAGTGTGAGTGGAAAATGCAAGGTTTGTGTGTTACTTCCGTGCAGTATCAAAATTTTACAAAGGCTGCTAATCTGTCTAGACAATTGTCAGAATTCCTCTTACAGGATTGGTTGGCTGAATTTGAAAATTTGATGAGAGAGCTGAGAGCAACAATCGTCCACATCAACTCCACTCGGGTGGATCTGAGCCTGGCTACTGGTTTGACTTCCTGGATACAGACAGCTTTGAATCATCTTAAGGAGTGGGCATGCATAGGCTCTTTGGCGATACTGATGATACTAGCCTCTCTGGTTTGCCTATGGTGCATCTACAAGATTAGAGCCACACAGAAGCGTAATGCAGCCATGATTATACAGGCCCTTGTCACCATTGAGGCGGGCCAGTCCCCTCAGGCATGGCTCGCTGCCATGAAGGCTTAAATCTTCACTGAGCATAGTCCCTGGCCACTGAGGTATTCGTTCCACCGATATTAGGGTCTGGCAAGTCAATGACGGAGTTTACGGGTAAGTCTCGGCCACCTAAGACAGGGCAGTCCCGAGTGGGGAGGCTGACCCAGAGATGGGTAAGAGTTTGAGCACCGCCCTCCTACAGGCTCAGGCCCATCGTGAGATCCCCAGATATGGGGATTACGAAGCCTTTCCAGGGACTTCTACCAACTTTAGAAAAAATAAAAAAGGAGGAACTGTAGAGAGCTGCGACGTGCCGTGCCCTAAAAATGGCGCTGGTTTTCGCCTTCCACCAGCCCGATGGTGAGTGCTCTCTGTGGTAAACAAGTCCATATTTGGCCAAGACTGCTGATCTGGCTTTCTTCCGCATACATGGGCCTCTAAGATAGCACCACGTGGCTTTACTTGATTGGCTGTTCATATAGTATTTAGCCTGTGGGTTGGGTCTGCCCGGGCATTTCGGAAGACTGTTTTCAAGGGACCTGAATAAACTGCTGGAGAAGAGCTTTTGCGAGTTGTGTCGTCCTTGCTGGTCGAGGGGGACGCGACAGATAGGCCTGGGAGAGGTGTTGGCCGTGTGTGAGGTAGGGGTAAGGGGCATTGGGGGAGCCACTTCCTGGGTTCCCCGCAAACGGCCAGAAGCTGTAGAAGGGAGGCCACGAGTGGCTGGATTCCGGGAGTGTCTCAATCTTTCCTCTCTGTCCCGGCGTTCCTGCTCAGCATCATCTGCAGCCCGGATGGCACCAAATTTGAGCATGTTCCAGTCGAACACATAGTCGTAGGAGAAGCCCTGGCGATGGAACAGATTTCTGAAGAGCTATCTCAGGTAGGAGTAGTCAGGTTTGTCATCAAAACATAAGGAACGGCAGAAATTCAGTTATGTGGCAAATTCAGAAGGATAGCCCTTGCACAGCACTTCAATGGGCGTGGACATCTTCTTCTCGCTAATCCGCTCGTACTTCTGCTTCTTTGTGGCAGCCTTCAGCCCCTGACAGGGGAGAGAGCACAGGTTGAAGTACATCAGCACATACCCCAGAGACTCCAAGTCATCCCTTTGAGATTGTTCAATGCCAAGGTGCGTGTTGATGGAGGCATAGCGTGCGGTCCCTGTGAGGTTCTTGTTCTCTCTGTAGGGAATATGCTGGTGCGTGCGGGCATCCCGATACTTCTTGGCCAGCCCAAAGTCAATGATGTAAACCAGGTTGCCTTTCTTTCCCAGCCCCATGAGGAAGTTATCTGGCTTCACATCTCGGTGGATAAAATTTTTCGAATGAATGTAGTCAATACGACTTATCATTTGGTCAACAAGCAATAGAACAGTTTTGAGACTAAACTTCCTTGAACAGAAGTTGAAGAGGTCTTCCAGGCTGGGTCCCAGTAGCTCCATCACCATGACATTGTAGTCCCCCTCAGCCCCACACCATCTGATGGTAGGGATGCCCACTCCTCCCTGCATAATTTTGTAGATCTTGCTCTCAATGTGGAGCTGAGGGTGTTTTGTTTTGACACATTCAAGCTTGATGGCAACTTCTTCTCCTGCAGCAATGTCCGTACCGAGATAGATGTCTCCGAAGGAGCCGCTGCCGATCTTGCGGCCCAGTCGGTACCTGTTCCCGACCCTCAGCTCCATGGCAGCGGTGCGGCTCGCTACTGCCCACCCGGCCGTTTCCTGGGTCCCATTACAGAGAGAACCCAACTCCCTGTGAAGGGCCTCTCAGCTCCCACCAGTGGTGGCGGACCTGCACTCCCTGACGATCCCACCGCAGCTACCAGTCTTCTACTTGGTTAAGACAGTTTTGGAGGGGAGTGAAGATGGCGGCGACCTACACTGACGCATTCTGAACGCAGGGAAAAAAGAGCCATAAAAAACACAGAGTTACTGGGCACTGTGCAAAAACCGGAGGGGCTAGAACCCCCCCCCCGGGAACGCTCACAGCTCCCAAGGGACTGTTAAAAGTCCCAGGGCAAGGCTCTCCCCATCTCTCACAGACATGGAGGCAACTAAACTGGGGATTCGGGAACTCCCATTTGGTGAGGCGCCTGGTAAGATCGTTCCCAACTTACAGCAGGCAGAATCAGGGTCCACTTGGCCATAGATCGCTGTCCTGTTGGGCTCCCCACACATCAGGTTGAACTTATACCCACTTAGAAAAGGTTGCGAGATAGTGGAAGCCGTAGCAAGGAACAAACAGGGGGCTCAGCGGGTGGTCCGCAGCCGCTCGTGAAGCAGAGGGCGGGAGGTTCCGAGAGAGCGCAGGAAGCAGGGAACACAAAAGCAGGTGGGAGGGGCGAAATCTCGCACACTCACGAGAGCGCAGATGGGGAGGGAGTACTGCTGGCAGGGCCAAATCCCCGCCAATCCACGGCAGGTCATCAGGGGAGAGAGACAGGCGTGGGTGGGACCAGGGGTCCGTGCACCCACGGCGGAGCTGCTGGGACGAGAGGTGCACTCAGGCAGCCGGAGGATCCGGGGCTTGGGGTACCCATGGGACCCGTGGCGGCGCAGACAGGGAAGAAATCAGGCACAGGGTCCAGCCCTGTGGCGAGAAGACTAGAGAGAAACCAGAAATCGGGACCATAGCTGTATCCTGGAAAATCCAGACATATCAGGTGTGGAGCCAGACCCTGTCAGCCTCCCGGACGACAAACAAAGCCCACAGAATGTGTGCCTGGGGAAACAGGCCCATACCATCAGAACCATTACAGGCTGATAACTCAGAGTGCAACATAGAGAAGTCTGAATTGGGAGCACTGAAACAATCCTGGTCCATTACTCACAACCTGGGAATAGGCTGCACCAGATCACAGTGCCTCTGGCCATTAAAATCACAGTGACCTTGAAATCCCCCTGTAAGCAACGACAGATAGCCAAGTAACTCGTCCCCTGCACCAAATCATCCACTGTGGTTCCAAGCACAGAAAACAGACAGCTAAATGCATCCAATGGCGAAAGGTCAAAAAAAAAAAAATAGAAATCAAGGAATTATGACTCCAACAAAGCAGAACCACCCTAGCTCATCCAATTCGGATGACCACACACCAACAGAAACACATAAAAACATTGACAATTCTGCAGTATGGAAAGTGATAGAGTCCCTGCAAGAAGAACTTAAATCTATGAAGGAATTCAAAGAAACAACAATTCTACAAATCAAAACAAGGAACAACACCATTAAAGAGCTCCAAGCCAAGGTGACAGAGCTTGAACAGGAAAAGGAAAAAGCCATGAAAGATTTTCATACAAAAACAAGCAAGCTGGAGAAGGAAATGTACAAAACGAACAAAACCATACAAGACATGAAAATAGAAATAGAAACAATAAAGAAAACACAGTCAGAGTTAAAAGAGGAAGTGGAGAACCAAGGGAAGAGAACAGGAACTACGGATGTGAGTATCAACAATAGGATGCAAGAGATGGAAGACAGGATCTCAGGCATGGAAGATTCAGTGGAAGAAATCAGTACATCATCCAAAGAAAATGAGAAGGCTAAAAAATCTCTCACCCACAACATCCAAGAAATCAAGGACTCATTGAAAAGACGGAACCTAAGAATTATAGGTATAGAGGAAAGAGAAGACTCCCGACTCCAAGGTCCAGGAAATATCTTCAACAAAATCATAGAGGAAAACTTCCCAAACCTGAAAAAAGAGATGCCAATAAAAATCCAAGAGGCATACAGAACAACAAACAGATTAGACCAGAAAAGAAACTCCTCTCGCCACATAATAATTGAAACCCCAAATGTACAGAACAAAGAAAGAATATTAAAAGCTGTAAGAGAAAAAGGTCAAGTCACATAGAATGGCAGACCCATCAGAATTACACCTGACTTCTCCCCAGAAACGATAAAAGCTAGAAGGGCCTGGTCAGATATACTACAAGTCCTAAGAGATCATAGATGCCCAGCCAGACTACTTTACCCAGCAAAACTCTCTATCAACATAGATGGAGAAAACAAGATATTCCATGACAAAATTAAATTTAAACAATATCTACCCACAAACCCAGCCCTACAGAAAATCCTAGAAGGAAAATACCAACCCAGAGAAGAAAACTCCACCCAAGAAAACAAAGGGAATAGAAAACCCATCAGCAACTAAACCAAAAGAGGAACAGAACCACCGCCTATACCAAACTAATGGGAAATAACAACCCCAGGTCACTAATATCCATCAACATCAATGGACTCAACTCCCCAATGAAAAGACATAGGTTTACAGAGTGGATCCGCAAGCAAGACCCTTCCTTATGCTGTATACAAGAGACACATCTAACTACAAAAGATAGACACTGCCTCAGAGTAAAGGGCTGGGAAAAGGTTTTCCAAGCAAATGGACCCAGGAAGCAAGCTGGAGTAGCCATCCTAATATCAAACAAAACAGACTTCCAATTGAAGTTAATGAAGAAAGACAAAGAAGGGCACTATATACTCATTAAAGGGAATATTCATCAAGAGGAAATGTCAATACTGAACATCTATGCCCCAAATACAAAGGCACCTACTTTCGTAAAAGAAACACTTCTAAAACTTAAAGCGCACGTCGATCACAACACATTAGTAGTGGGAGACTTCAACACCCCACTCACAACAAAGGACAGATCATCAAGACAGAAGACAAACAGAGAAACATTGAGTCTAACAGAGATCATGAAACAAATGGACCTAACAGATATCTACAGAACGTTTCACCCAAACACAAAGGAATACACCTTTTTCTCAGCACCCCACGGAACCTTCTCCAAAATCGACCACATAATTGGTCACAAAGATAGTCTCAGTAGATACAAGAAAATTGAAATAACACCTTGTATCTTATCAGAACACCACGGAATAAAGCTGGTCTTCAACATTAAAAGAATCAACAGAAAGCCTACACACACATGGAAATTGAACAGCTCCTTACTGGATGACCACTGGGTCAGGGAAGAAATAAGGAAGGAAATCAAAGACTTCTTAAAATCCAACGACAATGAAGACACAACATACCCAAACCTATGGGATACATTGAAAGCTATGCTACGAGGAAAGTTCATAGCACTAAGTGCTTTCAAAAAGAAAATTGTGACAGCTCATATTAGTGAACTAACAGCTAAGCTGGGTGAATTGGAAAAAAAAGAAACAAACACTCCCAAGAAGAGCAGAAGACAGGAAATCATCAAACTTAGAGCTGAAATCAACAACTTAGAATCAAAAAGAACTATACAAAGAATCAATGAAACCAAGAGTTGGTTCTTTAAGAAAATCAACAAAATAGACAGACCCCTAGCCAAATTAACTAAAAGGCAAAGGGAAAGAACACAAATCAACAAAATCAGAAATGAAAAGGGAGAAATAACAACAGACATTGAGGAGATCCAGAAAATATTCGGACATTATTTTAAAAATCTATATTCCACTAAATTTGAAAACCTAAGCGAAATGGACAATTTCCTCGATAAATTCCACCTACCAAAACTAAATCAAAATCTGATTAACAGCTTAAACAGCCCAATAAGACCTAAGGAAATAGAAACAGTCATTAATAATCTCCCAACCAAAAAAAGCCCAGGGCCAGATGGCTTTAGCACGGAATTCTACCGGACCTTCAAAGAGGAATTAACACCATTACTTTTCAAACTCTTCCACCACATAGAAACAGAAAGATCACTGCCAAACTCATTCTATGAGGCCACTGTCATTCTGATTCCTAAACCACACAAAGACCCAACAAAGAAAGAGAACTTCAGACCAATCTCCCTCATGAACATAGATGCAAAAATACTTAATAAAATACTAGCAAACCGAATTCAAGAACACATCAAAAGTATCATACACCATGATCAAGTAGGCTTCATCCCTGGAATGCAGGGATGGTTCAGTATACGAAAGTCTATCAATGTAATTCACCACAAAACAAGATGAAAGAAAAAAACCACATGATAATCTCTCTAGATGCAGAAAAAGCATTTGACAAAATCCAACACCCCTTCATGCTAAAAGTTCTGGAGAGAACGGGCATACAAGGACCATACCTAGAAATAATAAAGGCAATATACAGCAAGCCAGTAGCCAACATCAAATTAAATGGAGAGAAGCTTGAAGCATTTCCTCTAAACTCAGGGACAAGACAAGGATGTCCACTTTCACCATATCTCTTCAATATAGTACTTGAAGTCCTTGCTAGAGCAATAAGACAACTAAAGGAGATCAAAGGGATAAAAATTGGAAATGAAGAAGTCAAATTATCCCTATTCGCAGATGATATGTTAGTATACATAAGCGACCCCAAAAACTCCACCAAAGAACTCTTACAGCTGATAAACAACTTCAGCAAGGTGGCTGGATACAAAATTAACTCAAAAAAATCAGAAGCCCTTCTTTATACAACAAACAAATATACCGAAAAAGAAATAAGGGAAACAACCCCCTTCACAATAGCCACAAACAACATAAAATACCTGGGGGTAACTCTAACCAAGCAAGTAAAGGACCTATACACAAGAACTTCAAGCCCTTGAAGAAAGAAATGGAATAGGCCTTTAGAAGATGGAAAGATCTCCCATGCTTTTGGATAGGTAAGATCAACATAATAAAAATGGCTATCCTACCAAAAGCAATATATAGATTTAATGCAATTCCTATCAAAATACCAACACAATTCTTTATAGACCTGGAAAAAGCTAGTCTCAACTTCATATGGAACAACAAAAAGCCCAGAATAGCTAAATCAATCTTGTCCAATGAAAAAACATCTGGAGGTATCACCATCCCAGATTTCAAGCTGTACTACAGAGCAACAGTAATAAAAACAGCATGGTACTGGTATAGAAACAGACCAGTGGATCAATGGAATCGAATTGAAGACCCAAACATGGATCCACACACCTATGGCCAACTAATCTTTGACAAAGAAGCCAAAAACGCACAATGGAAGAAGGACAGCATCTTCAACAAATGGTGCTGGTCCACCTGGATGTCCACTTGCAAAAGAATGAAATTAGACCCATACCTATCACCTTGTACAAAACTTAATTCCAAGTGGATCAAAGACCTTAACATAAGGCCAGCCACACTAAAGATACTAGAAGAAAAAGTAGGAGAAACCCTCGAACTCATTGGCACAGGTGACAACTTCCTGAACAGAACACCAACAGCTCAGGACCTGAGATCAACAATCAATAAATGGGACCTCATGAAACTGAAAAGTTTCTGTAAAGCAAAGTATACTGCCATTCGAACAAAACGGTAACGAACAGACTGGGAGAAAATCTTCACCAACCCCACATCTGAGAGAGGGCTATTATCTAAAATCTACAAAGAACTCAAGAAACTAAATGCCAAGAAACCAAATAATCCAATCAAAAATGGGAGATGGAGCTAAATAGAGAATTCACAAAGGAGGAATCCCTAAGGGCTGAGAGACACCTGAAGAAATGTTCAACATCCTTAATCATCAGAGAAATGCAACTCAAGACGACCCTGAGATTCCACCTAACACCTGTTAGAATGGCTAAAATAAAGAGCTCAAATGATAGCGCATGCTGGCGAGGGTGTGGAGAAAGGGGTACCCTACTCCATTGCTGGTGGGAGTTCAGGCTTGTGCAACCACTATGGAGGTCTGTCTGGCGATGTCTTAGAAATCTAGGAATAACCTTGCCTCAAGACCCAGCCATACCACTTCTGGGTATACACCCAAAGGACCTCTCACGGAGACATAGGGAAGTCTCCTCATCTATGTTCATAGCAGCCTTATTTGTAATAGCTAGAAATTGGAAACAACCCAGATGTCCCTCAAATGAAGAATGGATTAAAAAATGGTGGTACATCTATACAATGGAATATTACTCAGCTATCAGAAACAATGAAATCATGCACTTTGCAACCAAATGGATGGATCTAGAGGAGCTCATCCTGAGTGAGCTAACCCAGTCTCAGAAGGATGCACATGGCATCTATTCACTTATAGTAGGATTTTAACTATATCGTACAGGATATCTGTACTACAACCAACACATCAAAAGGACAAGGACATAATTTTTTTTTTATCTTTTTCTTTTTCCTTCTTTTTTTCTTTTTTTCTCTTTCCTTTTCCCTTCTCTTTTTCCTCTCTTTTTTTTGTTGATATTCTTTGTTTTTGTGGGTTTGTGTGTTTGTAGGTCTTTTTTTTTAGTATTCCCCCAGTAGCAATGAGACACCATTCACTGGCAGTACTGCCTCGTAGGACCCGGTGAATGAAGAGGCTCTTGGCCCTCATATGACTCCTGATCTGTGGTGAGAGACTGTTAGGCAGGGACACTCCACCCCAGAGGAACAAGACGGAAGGGTCAGGGGGTAAAGCATGGGAGGGTGGGGCTAGGAAGTGGGAAAAGAGGACAATATGATAAGGATGTAACCTGAAGCAACAAACAAATAAATTTATCAACTAAAAAAGAAAAGAAAAAAAAGGGCAGCGGGCAAGGCTGAAACACTGTGAATGGAACAGAGGATACAGCCATTCGGCCTGGATTTGCAGACCTCCAGGTGTAGAGAAGACGTGGAGCTAAGGTAAAATACAAGAGAATTGTGGTATTGGCCCATGCCTTTGACTTCAGCGGAGACGGGGGGGGGAGGGGGCACCTTAAGAAGGCCAAATTTGCTTCAGGAGAAGTACTACCTAGCCCCCCCACCCCCCCCCCAGAAAAAAAAAAAGAGGGCAATTGTCCTAGGGTTGGGATTGGGGCAGGGCTCTGTTCTAATCGTTCCAGGAGAATCGAAGTGTCCATTAGGGGAGCCTGGGACGGCGGACAGCGGAATCCTCAGCAGAGAGCAGAATCAGGCACAAAGGAGGATGAGTGACCCAGTTGATTCTGCCTGGCAGACTTCCTCAATAGCTGTCTCCATCGGGGGCCTGCAACCACCACTGCAATCCAGTGTCGCTGGGACCGCTCAGCTCTACACAATGCCCCGGCCGGAACCTCAGTGAAGCCTGCAAGATCAGCTTCTGCCTACAAACCCCTTCGGTCATCTAAACAGCTGAGAACAGAAGGACTGAACATAAAAGGATTGTACTAACATTTTTAATCATTTTTCCCATTTGGGTTGGGGCCCCAAACAGGTCTACTACGACCCAAATCAGCAGGAAGTCACTTTAAGAGAGCGAGAGCGACGTCCCATGCCCAGAGGGTGGGGAGGGTGTTTCTCCGCCCTTCTTTTTGGTTATTTGAAGGTTAACTGAAAATTCTGTTATGTAGGGGAAGAGACTACAAGCTGATAAATGATCCTGTCTTAATGGGTTTTGGAGGTTAGCCCCAGGGAATTCCTACTTTTCCTTTTCTGTATCCTTCTTCCTCTCCTATGTAGGAGTGCATGGGCTTGAGAAAAATGAGATATAGTCATAGCACAGGACGGTCCAAGAAGAAGGGGCAGATTATTGAATATGCCCTTATACCTTTGTATATTGATACAAAATTAGTAGGTTATTTGGCTAAAGTGGTATTGACCATTGTTTATTGTGCAAAAATAAGATTGTATTGGATTACATCGGTATTGATCTTTGTATATTGATACAAAATTAAGATTATAGTTGGCCACAATGGTATTGACCCTTGCATATGGACGTAATATTAAGATTATATTGGGCTACATAGGCATTGATCTTGGTATATTGATACATAATTAAGAGTATATTTAACCACAATTGAATAGATCTTTGTATATTGATACAAATTTAAAGATAAAGCTTCCCAATGGTATCATACCTAGAGATACTTAAAAATAAAATGTGAAGCTCTGACCTCTTGATACCAACCATCTAAAACGGTCTAGGATAGTTAAAACAAACTCCTAGTCATGCAAACATGTCACTTTGTTAGCTACTATGACAGTCTATCACAGATATTCTCTAAACTACCCAGTAATCAAGTTGCTAAGAGACAAGCAACATTTGCTTATCTAAATACAAGAGATGGTTAGGGCATCTTCAAAAACCCCTAGAGATCTGCAGAATATGGCATTCAAAGGTGTTATCTTAAATCAAGATTTTTTTATTTGATATCGAGACATATCAGCGCCTGACAGCACCCCCTATTCTACTCCAAGTAGAAGATAAGCATCGAAGAACCTCCACTGTAAGATGGTTGAATTAGCGGCAAGCCTTTCTCTTGGCATGAAAAAACCCCTTGCACCAACTGCAGACAGACTGCTGTCCAAAAAGGACAAAACTTGGTAGCAGGGAAGTCGACAGCCTAACTCTGCCAAGACAGGGTAGGTAAGTCCTTCATAATCCCTGCTCTACAACAAATGTCTGTCAGAGAAACAGGACCCAAAGCCTGAATATTGATGCTGGAATGTATGGAGAGAAAATGGGAACTGTCCAGGCAGTTATTGGTATGTTCTTTCTTAGTTTTGGAAGCGGCAGGCTCTGCACTTCCTATATAAGCAAATATATTTATCCCTCTCAGGTCTCTGAGGTGGTTGAAGAATAGACAGATAGAATCTTATAGTTAAATTTTGAACTGTTTAGGAATCAAGAGGGTGTTATAGATCTAAGAAGATACTCTTAAAAGTGTGTTGCAAGATAGTATGAATGTTGAGTCACATATAGACCTTTAAACTCATGGAGTTGGGTAGATAGTAGAATGTTAAAGTCAGGGGCCAAATAGGTATAAACTGAACATTGGGAAGGTATACTGGGCCAATTTACTCTCATAAATGTGGCATATTTATATCTATTGTTTTGTATAATACTTACTGTTATAAGAGAAGGAACCAGCTGTTGGACTGAAAGGGGAAACCTCTGGAGGAAGAGGGTGGAAGGGCGGGTTAGGAAGGGGGAATAGGGAGGGGTTTGTTACTGAGATGTAACTTGAAGAAAAAAAAATAAAGTAGTTAAAAAAGACAGTTTTGTATCATTTTGCTAAAAATTACTGGCTTAAATCTGTGTAAAGAAATCTGTCTTTTTATTGTTTCTTTCTTGTCTGTTTTTGCAGTCTTAAACAAAAAAGATGTTGACCTTAAAGTATCCTAAGACATGCTGGCTTGGAGCTTCTGTGTAAAATGGAGGCAGGCAAGAGAGGGGCACATGTGAGTGTCAAGGATGTGTGTTTTGCTTGTTTCGTTTTCTCGTGTTGTGCTGTTCGTTCACTTTGGAAAGGAAATTCTCATCAGTTGTGTGTGCGTGTGTGTCTTGTAGGCTCCCATCAGCCTGATTTGGGCATCTTGCTAACCCTTTCCCACTGTAAGCTGAAATGCCTGCGGTCATCAGAGCAGGTAGAGTACAACTGCCACGGAGTGAGGGTGCGATGGTATGTCCTCAGCAAAGCACGGTGGCATGGTGTTCTTCCCAAAGGAGGCAAGTCGGAAGTCAAAACTCTGAAGAACTCACATGCAGAGGCCTTGAGAGTGAGCCCTATAGGTGGCTGGAGAGTTCCAGGATTCAAAGCTGAGCTTGTGTTTCTGGTTTCTAGGGAGAGAATTGCTGTTTTGGTAGTAATGGTTGCCTCTATGCCTTTGAACTTGGCGAGTTGCTGAATAGACTGAATACTCCCATGCAGATACCACTTAAGTTTGTCATCACCTCTCTGCTCAAAGCCAGGGAGCAGGCTGTCCTAGACACCATGGTTTGCCCAGAGGGACCAGGGCCAAAGGGAATCAACCCTGAAGTGCCAAGAAGCAGGTGACTGCCTACCTGAATCTAGAACCTTCATCTCCAGAAATGTGTGGTGCCACAGTCTTCATGATCTTCAGCTGGACACTGATCTGTGGGCTAGGCTGCTCTGCCGCTGGCGGTTAGGGTGCCAATGTGCACCGGATATGAAGAGACAGCAGGACGTGAGCTCCCTGAGAAATAGGGTGCAGTATACATGTGTGGGCCCATCTTTTATTGGTCAGCCTATGAAGAGAGTTATGTTGGGTGCCTGGCTCCCTGTGGAGGTTTGGGCTCTTAAGGGTACCACCATGGCGTTTCCCTTCTTCCCATAGTTCCCTGGCACTGAGCACTGGCCTGGGATTGGGGGACACGCCACTAATGTGTGATAGCATCCCAGAATGTGGCTGCTAGTTGTGCCTGCCAGCCATTTGAGCCTGTGGGTGCTTCTTTCTGAACCCTGAGCTGGTTACTCTGCAGGCATCTAAGGGTCCAGAGACTTGACTGGATGGGACTTGGGTGTCTTGGAGTGTGGAGGGAGGTTGGGAGGGTCGGGCAAGTTTGAGATTTTTGTTGCAAATCCTTTATCAGTTGGGCTCCCCTCTCCCAATGGCAGGCCTGCCTGCCAAGTGTTCTTTGTAGAAACCTGTGGTGCCGGAGAGGTATGGGGGTGGCCTTGAGTCTGATCCAGGTTCAGCCTGGCCCTGTTGGGTTGCGCTGAGGTTAGGTCCATTGGAAGTCCTCCAGGGTGTGGCTCTGATGGTTCTTGCCCAATATTTAATCCCATCATCACTCACAGGAAGTGTAGTTAGAATGTGTGTACCAACCTGTGTCTTGGTGACCTGTCTCTGAGCTGTGCGTTTGTACTACCACTGTATTTGTGTACTTTAACAATTGTGTAAATAATAAATTGTGTAAATAATAAATTCATAATGACTTCTAAAAAAAAAAGAATAGTTTTGTTTTAAAACTTATTTGTAGAAGGGCATGTTGGTGCATTCATTTAGTGCCAACACTCAGGATGCAGAGGCAGAAACATCTTTTGGAGAGCCAGGTTTATCTACATAAAGAATTCCAGTCCAGCAAGATAAGCATAGTGAGACCCTGTTTCAAATACATAAATAAAAATAAATCTTCGTTCTTTTAGATGACACCTTTAAGTCATGGAAATTATAGATAATTATATTTTTATCATATATAGCTAATCTTATTTAATTGTGTGTGTGTGTGTGTGTGTGTGTGTGTGTGTGTGTGTTTGGAGAGAATAGAACTCTTATATTTTTGGTCATGAGCTTTTATTTCATTTTTCAAAAATATCTGTGTATGTGTATTTTTCCATTATGCATTTCTTTGCAACACCTGGTGCATACAAATGCCAAAAGAGTGTATCACAGTTCCCAGGGCAGGCTTCACAGAATGTTGTGGGTCACCATGGGGCTACTGGGAGTTGAATCTGAGTCCTCTGGAAGCCTATTCTTCCACTGAGCTAACTCCCCACCCATCATTATAAACCCAGCCTTGATTTATTTTTTATTTTCTTTATTTTGTGTGTGTGCTGGAGGAGGGAAAGGCAGTACTGGGGACTTGATCGTTATGAATTTCAGATCTTAGACAATTATTCTACTACTGAGCTACGTCCTAATCCCTTTTAGAAAGATTGTAACTCAGTTTCCCAAGCTGACCTTGACCATGTGATTTCCCTCCCACTGTCTCCCAAGAAGGTTTAATCCTACTGGACCACCTAAGAATTCATTTTTAATAAGCCTGACATTGTTTCGGGTACTAAAGACACAGTGTCTAATAAAATAGTTCCTGTTTGAATATTGGATAATAGATAATATTGCATAACTTTACAAATTTTATTCTGTATCTTTTTTATGTGTGGGTCTTTCATGTGTTATAACAGTATGAGTCTCTTCATTGATCCTTGAATCTCTGGATAAAGTAGTAACACATATTTGATACCCACAAAACTGAAAGCAACACCCTGTTAGAAGAGAGACAAATAATTCTAAGAGCACCAGACTAACACTCTGTTATTTTCTTTCACATTCTCTTTGACTGATGAAAATGTTTCTCTTCAACAATAAAGTTTAATGACTAAGAATATATTTTCATAAATTACTTAACACAAATACTTTGTAAATGATTTGGTCTAATTGGACATCTAGCAAATAACCAATGAAACACACCATGCTACAAACATTGTCTGTGGGGGATAATGTAAGGAAATTGGTTATTGCCTTAGTGTTCATTATATGGTAATGAATTATCAAAATAAGCTCTGGGTGACATGAACTCAGTGGGGATCTTCCATTCAGACTCAGAGGTCAAGGAGAAAGTGGATTGTGCCTATATGAGGACTGTCTAGAGGAAAGTTGCAGCAAGACAATCTACCCACACATTTTCAAATATTTTCTTTCCTTTCTGTGTTTTTGTGGTGCTGTGTGTGTGTGTGTGTGTGTGTGTGTGTGTGTGTATGTGTGTGTGTGTGTGTTTCTCTGGGTTTGTGTGTGTTTCTATGAATGTGGGCACATATGTATGTATGTGCAGATGAATGTAGAAAGTAGAAGTTGATTTCTGGTATCTTCCTCCATCATTCTCCATTTTATGTATTGAGTCCGAGTTTCATTTGAAGTTATAGATCCTTGGTTTGGGTAATATAGTTGGTCAGTTGGCTCAAGGACCCTTTATCTCTGGTGCCCTGTTGCTGGGATTACAGGTAGGGTACCAACACTGCTTAGAATTTATGTGGCATCTGCTTGGGCAGCAAATGCTTCATCCACTGAATCATTTGTCCACCATTGACTTGTAATTAAGGCTTGTATCCTAAATAAAAAAGAAAAAAAAAACAACCAAAATTGAAAAAATGGAAAAGAAATGGACAAGGTCATTTAAGAAAGGCGGCAAAGAAAATTATTATTTGGACAGCTTTCAAGGTATTAAAACCAACCTGGAATAACACTAACCTCCCTAGAGTTGTGTGCATACAGAATGGTCTTCTTAGAAGCAAAGGTTTACAGGATTCTTCTGTCAGAAGTTATTTCTGTAGTTATAAACAACTTTCTGATTGTGCAATGCCTTAGCAAAATGTGACAAATTTCCAATCAACTTAGAACTACTCCTAAAGGAGAAATGATGTTACATTTCAAATAACAAAACAGTGGGAGCAAGACTTAAAGTCAATGGCTTCCCTCATGCTTCCTAACAGTTAGGAAAACAAATCCTGTAGTTAATGACCATGCTGCTTCAAAATCAGTGCTATTTTTAAAATTGAAATTACTGACTTACTTAGTTAAAGATATAAAGGAAAAGATAAAGAAAAGAAATTCTTACAAACTGCCAAAATATAACAAAAAGATCATGCAGTAGATGCAACGTGGAAGGGTAGACTTTAATGTTGTAAACAGAAATCATAGTTGATTGTAACACTTGATATGAACTACAATGAACTTGGACTATTGTTTCATTTTTAACTGACAAATAATCATATCATATACAATTGGATTTGCTATGCATGTGTGTGCTATGAAATGACAAAACAGGATAAATATACCTTCATCATATCACACTTAGGTCATCTTTGTTTCAAAGGGTATTATTTTCAAATATACTACTTATTCACATAAAATCCTCTTACAGTACAACTCAGCACCTGTTCCTCTACACTGTAACTTTTTCCTCATTAGTCAACACCTTATTCTTTCCTGCCTTCTATTTTTCTGTCTTCCCCAACCAAACCTCAATTTCTGTTAATCAGCAATATATTTTCCACCCCTATAAAATAGGCATTTTTAGCTTCAATATACAAGTTAGAAAATACAGCATTTGTGCCTCTATACCTTCCAGGATATGTAGTTTTTCCTTGAAAAAAGTGAAATCAATTTATTCATGGACATGTGACTATTAAGTATCATTATTTTTAGATACACGCTGGTCATGAATACAAACTTTATCCTGTGATAATAATTATAAAATATAATAAGAAACAATTTTTACTGTGCACTGAGCAAGTAAAACCACATATAACAGTTTATTTTTAATTTGTCTTATTGACACTTTAATCTTGATTTTGTTTAGTTATAATTACATTTAATATTCTCCTGGAACATACTGAGAATTTTTTCCTTTTCTAGAAGATGAATAACATTCACTGTACAATAGATAGGAAGTGTAGAAAGTCTACCTCCAACTGAAGTCTTAAAAGTGGAAAATTAATTAAAATACACTATAATATATATATAGCATTCATTTACTTATATATATTAGCTAGTAACCAACTGAATAATGAAAGCAGAAAATATCTCAATTTTTAGCATGTGCCAATTCTAAAAAGCGAATAAGAGTCAAGGTAAGCATGTATATGAACATGTATGCACCTAATTATGCTAATTTTGCTGTAGAAACAGACATAGTCTAAAGTAGTTACTGATGGGGTTCACTTTTCAAATAGGAAAATCATGGGTCTGCTTGCATTTTAATACTTTGAGACGGTTACAAAACAAAAGATTCTAAACAATGCCAATCTCTGTATTCATGATTAGCACTGCTCTCCATTGGGAGTAGAAAATACGCTGCAGTCACATTTCAGGGCCCAGATGCTTAGCTGATACCATGCATCCCAGACCACCTGTTTTCACACATTCAGATGCACTTTTGTCTGTCATTCAAGGATGCCCTGTGTACAAATTTGTGTTTCCTTGCCCATTGCTTTGGCAGTTTTCCAATGATGTGTAAGTACAATGAGCTCTGTCATTTCTACATACAGTGCTTTCTAAATGCCTTTAGGTTCCTCTCCACCTTTATAAATGCTACAAAGTCATTATCACAGTGCAAATTTCACAAGCCAACATAATTTCGCACAATGCTGATTAATCCAAGGATTACAAATGCGCTTACATGGGATTTCTATAAACATCTCCCATTATCATACTCATATACACACATAATTTAAGAGACTTATTGCTGTAGTGTTCACTTTTCCTTAATTTTGGGAATCATAAAGTGAACTGAATACAGATTAAATTCTGAACATTGTTTCAGTTGTTGGTTAGATCTATGAGCACCATTAACAAATGCAGTATATTTAATAGTGAATAACTATCAACCTATAAATAAACTGTTTTGTCTTCAACAGCCATTACTAAATATGTCCAGTGAATATTCATGAAAGGTGGCATTTCTTTGCAAGAGTGTATATTTTAAAGAGAATGCTACTTTTCACTGAAAAAAAAAATCCGTTTTCTAATCAATTGTTAAAGTCCATTTCAAAGAAGGATGCATATTGTAACTTAATTTACTTTTTAGAGAAATCTTTCATTATGTGGTTCAATGCCATCTTAATAAAGTATTAGCAATAGCAACAAATAAAAGCAAGGAGGACTGCAACTAACATAAGTTATTGGATATTATATAAGTCACAAACCTTGAAATCATTCAGGGAATCCCCACAGTGCTCAATGCTTTCTTTCCCTAGCTGCATTAGGGAGCAAGCCATTGATAGAACATTACACATTCTGGTAATTTCAAATCACTGCCTACAAAACATGGGGCAGGGGACTATATTGCACAAAGATGAGCAAGAATGGTGCATTATACTCTAAAGTTAAGTGGTCTCATTCCAGTTTTGAAATACTGCTTCACAGATACACATACCTACACACCCCTACACAAATGCAGCATTATGAAAACATTAAAGAACTTACTATCATGATTATAAAAACCATAGAAACACAACTTCTATTAGAGGAAGCTAGTAATTTTATTTTAGGAACACCTTGGTGGGCATTTATCAATGAAGTAAAAGAGTGCTTCTGTTCTTTACTCAGTAATGCCAGTCTATTATATAGTAGAAGATGGATGTATTTCCCAGACACCCACGATGCATGAATAGCACATTAGCTTATGTTTCATTTTTCCTGTGATTGCTGTAGGATGCATGACTTTTAGGATAGTCACAATGGAGAAAATGTTATATATTCGGGAGGTGATCGGGAGCTTAGCTCTCATTCTCTCTCTTATTTCTCAATGTTGGAGCTCAGTGAATGCTAGACAGGCACTTAACCACTGATCCATATTGCCAGTCCTTTTGTTCATATCTCTTAATTTTGCTACTTGATCTCACTAGCTTACCTAGGATCCCCTTTACTTTTCATTCTGCAGCCTAGGCAGGCTATGAACTTGTCATCCTTTGCTGCAGAGTCCTCAAAATATAGGGTTATGGAACTGTACCAGGAAGCTAGATTTACATAGTTTCACATATGCATATTGAACTCTAGGACTAAAGGGCCAAAAATGAGAGAGCTGGGGCAAATTTAAGACAAAGCCAATTGTTGCATTTCCTTTGTAACAGTTTGTCTGTCTATTAATTAATTAATTAATTAACTTATTGATTGTGGTGTTATTTGATTGGTTGATTTTGTTTTTGTTTTTGTTTTCCTGGAAAACACCCCTCTATGCAAACCTTTGAGAAATAGTGTTAAAAACAATCACCATAACTCTGATTTATTGTAAAATTTAGGAAAAAAAAAGAAAAAACACCAAGTGTATGTACAGGGAGGGATGTGACAGCAGCTGACATAGTCTTTGAAGACGAAGACTAGGGTAGAGACCACGTGGAAACGAAACCCAACACAGATAAGAGCAGAAAACACAGTTTCTGCAAACACTGGAAGAAGTTAATACTAGAATGAGTAATGTTACAGATTGTTACCAAAGTGAAATGAACCATTTTACAAAGTTATGTGGGCACCATCTCAAAATAATCTAAAGCAGACACTCGGTTTGTCACTTTCCTATAATGGGGGCTTAAATGTTTGAATGGGAAAATAACAAACATCTTGAATATTAATTTGTTTTATGGTGAAGATTGTAAAAGAAGCTCTGCAAACCTGCAAGTATTTTAGAAGCATTCTACCTCCATTTATAAGACATGGAAGTACAGGAAGTGATTTGTCTTTTGGAGAGCAGAGTTTATGTAAAAGAAAAGATTCACTGGGACTAGATATGTGAGAAGGCTCAGTAGTTGTTCAGAGAACTTGCTGCTGTTGCAGAGATCTGAGTTCAGATCCTAGCACCTACATAAGGAGGCTCAAAATTGCCAATCACTCCAGGTTCAGGGAAGTCAATAACCTCTTCTGGACTTTGCACATAACTCCAGTCAATTGTACAGTGCCCTCTTCTGAACAAACCACACACACACACACACACACACACACACACACACACACTTTCTTCTTTAAAATAAAAAAATCTTACAGTTTTGTACAACTTATGTATGTACAACCCTTGGCATAGATTATGCACTTGATGAAATCTGATTCACTTTCCTATGTCATCTGTTCTATGGTTCCCTGAGTACTCTCAGAGACAGAACCATTGATTCAAATGAGATGTCAACTTACGTGGAAAAGATTGGACTTGAATTGGGTCTTAAAACATGTTTAAATGTATTTCAGATATGAATTATTAATGAAAACATAATTGCATGACAACTTAAAAATTTATAGGCAAATGTGCTGAAATGTAAGAACTGTGCATAAAGATGCAATATAGAAGTGCATCTAGAGAAAAAGCTTAAAATCTTTGATGTGTGGGATCTTGACTCTCATGAGTTTTCCACATAGTTGTTATACCTGCATTGTTAAATGAAAAGGAAAGAGGCAATATGAGTAGAATTCAATTCATCTACTGTCTTTAAAGATGGGAGAAGGACATTTAGGTCCACAGTATGCCTGTGGATTGTAAGAACTGAAAATAATCTCAGCTTGCAGCTAAAAAGAAAAGATGTCTTCATTCCTATAGGGACGAGGATTGAATGTTGACCTATAGCTTTTGGAAATGAATGCAACATAGTGATGTGCTAAGGTGACTTTTAGACCAACACAGAACGTCTAGCATAAACAACAGACTATTAACCCATTAAACTTGTGGTATAATTCTAGCAACAGAAACCTTAAGTGTTCTCTTTGTGTGGGAGTGGCAGTATAGGTAGAAACAGTATAAAATGATTAAGAAACTGAACATGAGGGGATCCAAGATGGCGGTGGCCTGCGTGGACATATTTTGATTTCAGGGTTAACAGTCACAGGGCAGCGAGTGTTGCAGGACGCTGTACAAATGGCTCGACCCCTTCAAAATCTCACCCAACCACCCAGGGTCCCTGGGCAGGACGCTCCTTCCCACTCTCGGACATGCAAGGAAGCCTCTGGACCTGGGAAGCAGGACCCCAATCTCCCACCAGGACAGACTCCGGGTAAGTTGCAATTTAATACCCAGCAGCAGATTCAAATCCCACACAGAGATAATCCCCACCCTGATGGGCACCCCCAGGTCTCAGATGATCCAGCTATCTGGCAAAAGGTTGCCACCCTTGGAAGGGAGCACAGCTTAGTTGCAAAAAGCCTTTAGACTGCAGATCACAACCCACTGCTGTGACGTCACTGGCCAGTTTCCAAGCCACGGGAGCTGCAAGGACATTGGAGGTGAAGGGCAGATTTACCCACCACAGGAAGCAACCCCAGGCAAACTGTGAGATATTTGAAACTGTCGTATATCGGACTTTTGTACTAGTACTGGCCCTTCCAGCAGGGAAACAGAGCTTACTTGTACACAGCTCCACCACCTGGATTAGTTAGGTCTCCACCTAGGAGGTGGGGCTGAATGACTCACTTGATGGGGTGGAGTAAGGCAACTCAAATCCTACACCAAAGTGACCCCTTTGGACCCAAGTCCAGAAGACAGCTAATAAATTCCACATGGCTAGAGGCCTCAGACCAATAAAAAAAAAGAGCGAAATGACTCCAAAAAAAGAAAGCAATGCTATTCCACCCATCCCGAACCACCTCACCACTGCTGAAACACATGAAAATGATGACAATTCTACATTATGGAAAGTGATAGAGTCCCTTCAAGAAGAACTTAAATCTGTGAAGAAATTCAAAGAAGCCACAATTTTACAAGTCAAAACAACGAATAACACCATTAAAGAGCTCCAAGCCAACATGATTCAGCTTGAACAGGAAAAGAACAGAGCAATGAAAGATTTCCAGGCAAAAACAAGGAAACTGGAGAAGGAAATATACAAAACGAACAATACCATTAAACACATGAAAATAGAAATGGAAACAAGAAAGAAAACACAGTCAGAGTTAAAAGAGGAAATGGAGAATCAAGGGAAGAGAACAGGAACTACGGATGTGAGTATGAAAAATAGGATGCAAGAGATGGAAGACAGGATCTCAGGCATGGAAGATTCGATGGAAGAAATCAGTACAACATCCAAAGAAAATGAGAAAGCTAAAAAATATCTCACCCACAACATCCAAGAAATTAAGGACTCAATGAAAATACGGAACCTAAGAATTATAGGCATAGAGGAAAGAGAAGACTCCCGACTACATGGTCCAGGAAATATCTTCAACAAAATCATAGCAGAAAACTTCCCAAACCTAAAGAAAGAGATGCCAGTAAAAATCCAAGAGGCTTACAGAACACTAAAGAGATTAGATCAGAAAAGAAACTCCTCTCGCCACATAATAATAGAAACTCCAAATGTAGAGAACAAAGAAAGGATATTAAAAGCTGTAAGAGAAAAAGGCCAAGTCACATACAATGGCAGACCCAAAAGAAACACACCTGATTTCTCCTCAGAAACTTTAAAAACTAGAAGGGCCAGGACAGATGTCCTACAAGCCCTGAGAGAACATAGGTGCCCAGCCAGACTACTATACCCAGCAAAACTCTCTATCAACATAGATGGAAAAAACAAGATATTCTATGACAAAATCAAATTCAAATAATATCTCCCCACAAATCCAGACCTACAGAAGATCCTAGAAGGAAAATTCCAACACAGAGAAGATAACTACACCCAAGAAAACAGAGGAAATAGAAACCTCCACAGCAACTAAACAAAAAGAAACACAAGACATTCAGTTACACCAAAATAATGGGAAATAACAACACCTGGTCATACTATCCATCAACATCAATGGACTCAACTCGCCAATAAAAAGACACAGACTTACATATTGGCTCCATATACAAGACCCATCTTTTTGCTGTATACAAGAAACACATCTCTCTATTGAAGACAAACACTACCTCAGAGTAAAGGGCTGGGAAAAGGTTTTCCAAGCAAATGGATCCAGGAAACAAGCTGGAGTAGCCACCCTAATATCAAACACAACAGACTTCCAATTGAAGTTAATAAAAAAAGACAGAGAAGGGCATTACATACTCGTTAAAGGAAATATCCAAAAAGAGACCATCTCAATATTGAACATCTATGCCCCAAATACAAAGACACCTACATTTATAAAAGAAACACTTCGATCCAAACACTTTAGTAGTGGGAGACTTCAACACCCCATTCACAACTATGGACAGATCTTCTAGATAGAATCCAAACAGAGAAATAATGAGTCTAACAGATATCATGAACCAAATGGACCATGAACCAAATGGACCTAACAGATATCTACAGAACGTTTCACCCAAACACAAAAGAATACACCTTCTTCTCAGCACCTCACGGAACCTTCTCCAAAATCGACCATATAGTTGGACACAAAGATAGCCTCAACAGATACAAGAAAATTGAAATAACACCTTGTATCTTATCAGACCACCATGGAATAAAGCTGGACTTCAATAGCAAAAGAATCAACAGAAAGTCTACACTCACATGGAAATTGAACAACTCTTTACTAGAGGACAACTGGGTCAGGGAAGAAATAAAGAAGGAAATCAAAGACTTCTTAAAATCCAACAAAAACGAAGACACAACATACCCAAACCTATGGGACATAATGAAAGCTGTACTACGAGGAAAGTTCATAGCACTAAGTGCCTTCAAAAAGAAAATTGTGACAGCTCATATTAGTGAATTAACAGCTAAACTGGGTGAATTGGAAAAAAAAAAAAAAAAAAGAAGCAAACACTCCCAAGAGGAGCAGAAGGCAGGAGATCATCAAACTTAGGGCTGAAATCAACAACTTAGAAACAAAAAGAACTATACAAAGAATCAATGAAACCAAGAGTTGGTTCTTCAAGAAAATCAATAAAATAGACAGAACCTTAGCCAAATTAACTAAAAGACAGAGGGAGAAAACAGAAATCAACAAAATCAGAAATGAAAAGGGAGAAATAACAACAGACATTGAGGAAATCCAGAGAATATTTGGATCCTACTTTAAAAATTTATACTTCACCAAATTTGAAAACTTAAGTGAAATGGACAAGTTTCTTGATAGATTCCACCTACCGAAGCTAAATCAAGATCAGATAAACAGATTAAACAGCCCTGTAACCCCTAAGGAAATAGAAACAGTCACTAAAAATCTCCCAAACAAACAAAAAAGCCCAGGGCCAGATGGCTTTAGCACAGGATTCTACCGGACCTTCAAAGAGGAGCCAACACCAATACTTTTCAAACTCTTTCACAAAATAGAATCTGAAAAAACATTGCCAAACTCATTCTATGAGGCCACAGTTACCCTGATTCCTGAACCCACAAAGACCCAACAAAGAAAGAGAACTTCAGACCAATCTCCCCCATGAACATAGATGCAAAAATACTTAATTAAATACTAGCAAACCGAATTCAAGAACACGTCAAAAGTATCATACACAATGATCAAGTTGGCCTTACCCCATAAATGCAGGGATGGTTCAACATACGAAAGTCTATCAACGTCATTCACCATGTAAACAAGATGAAAGAAAAAAAACCATATGATAATCTCGCTAGATGCAGAAAAAGCATTTGACAAAATCCAACACCCCTTCATGCTAAAAGTTCTGGAGAGAACGGGCATAAAAGGACCGTACCTAGAAATAATAAAGGCAATATACAGCAGGCCAGTGGCCAACATCAAATTAAATGGAGAGAAACTTGAAGTATTTCCTCTAAACACAGGGTCAAGAAAAGGATGTCCACTTTCACCATATCTCTTCAATATAGTACTTGAAGTTCTTGCTAGAGCAATAAGACAACTAAAGGAGATCAAGGGGATAAACATCAGAAACGAAGAAGTCAAATAATCCCTATTTGCAGATGATATAATAGTATACATAAGCGACCCGAAAAATTCCACCAGAGAACACTTACATCTGATAAACACCTTCATCAAAGTGGCAGGATACAAAATTAATTCAAAAAAATCAGAAGCCCTTCTTTATACAACAAACAAATGGGCTGAGAAAGAAATAAGGGAAACAACCCCCTTCACAATAGCCACAAACAACAAAAAATACCTGGGGGGTAACTCTAACCAAGAAAGTAAAGGACTTGTACAAAAAGAACTTCAAGCCCTTGAAGAAAGAAATGGAAGAGGTCTTTAGAAGATGGAAAGATCTCCCATGCTAATGAATAGATAGGATCAACATAATAAAAATGGCCATCCTACCAAAAGCAATATATGGATTCAATGCAATTCCTATCAAAATACCAACACATTTTTTTATAGACTTGGAAAGAGCTATTCTCAATTTCATATGGAACAATGAAAAGCCCAGAATAGCTAAATCAATCCTGTACCAAAAAAAAAAAAAAAAATACATCTGGAGGTATCACCATCCCAGATTTCAAGCTGTATTACAGAGCAATAGTAAAAATAGCATGGTATTGGTATAGAAACAGACCAGTAGATCAATGGAATGGAACTAAAGATCCAGAAATAGACCCACACATTTATGGGCACCTAATTTTTGACAAAGAAGCTAAAATGGCACAATGGAAAAAGGACAGCATCTTCAACAAATGGTGGTCCAACTGGATGTCCACTTGTAAAAGAATGAAATTAGACCCATACTTATCACCCTGTACAAAACTTAAGTCCAAGTGGATCAAAGACCTTAACATAAGGCCGGTCACACTAAATCTATTAGAAGAAAAAGTGGGAGAAACCCTCGAACTCATTGTCACAGGTGACAGCTTCCTGAACAGAACACCAACAGCTCAGGACCTGAGATCAACAATCAATAAATGGGACCTCATGAAACTGAAAAGCTTCTGTGAGGCAAAGGACACGGTCATTAGAACAAAACGGCAGCCTACAGACTGGGAGAAAATCTTCAACAACCCCACATCTGACAGAGGGCTAATATCCAAAATCTACAAAGAACTCAAGAAACTAAATGCCAAGAAACCAAATAATCCAATCAAAAAATGGGGGACAGAGCTAAATAGAGAATTCACAAAGGAGGAATCCCTAATGGCTGAGAGACACTTGAAGAAATGCTCAACATCCTTAATCATCAGAGAAATGCAACTCAAGACGACTCTGAGATTCCATCTCACACCTGTCAGAATGGCTAAGATCAAAAGCTCAAATGACAGCACATGCTGGCGAGGGTGTGGAGAAAGGGGTACCCTACTCCATTGCTGGTGGGAATTCAGGCTTGTACAACCACTATGGAGGTCAGTCTGGTGATATCTTAGAAAACTTGGAATAGCTTTGCCTCAGGACCCAGCCATACCACTTCTGGGAATACACCCAAATGCCTCTTCACGGAATCATAAGGAAGTTTCCTCATCTATGTTTATAGCAGCCTTATTTGTAATAGCTAGAAACTGGAAACATCCCAGATGTCCCTCAACCAAATAATGGGTTAAAAAAACAGTGGTACATCTACACAATGGAATATTATTCAGCTATCAGGAACAATGAAATTATGCAATTTGCAGCCAAATGGATGGAACTACAAAAGCTCATACTGAGTGAGCTAACCCAGACTCAGAAGGATGCATATGGCATCTATTCACTTATAGTAGGGTTTTAGTTATATAGCAGAAGGTATCGATACTAAAACTAACACACCAAAGAAAACTTGGACATAGACTTTTTATTATTTATTTATTTATTTATTTATTTATTTATTTATTATATTTTTTATATTTTTTAGTCATTTTTATATATTGTCTGCTTATTGGTTTGTTTGTTTTTTAGTTCTCTCTCCCATGCAATGAGACACTTTTCACTGATGGTACTGCCTCGTAGACCCCCAATGAATGAGGAGGCTCTTGTCCCTCATACCACCTCTCAACTGAGATGAGAGACTATTACATAAGGACACCCCACCCCAGAGAAATGGGATGGAAGGGATAGGAGGTAAAGAAAAAAAATGAAATGTGATGTTTCGGCCTCTTACTACTAATTATCATAAACTGTTTAGGATAATTAAGAAATGCAAACTAATGGTTATGCAAGCCGGTCATTCTGTTAGGTACTATGACAGCCTATTATAGTTATTTTCAAAGCTAATCAGAAATAAAGCTGCTAAGAGACAAGCAACATCTGCTTACCCTAATATAAGAGATAGATAGGGCCTCTTCAAAAACCTCAAGAGATCTGCAGAATATGGCATTCAATGATGTTTTTGTAACTTTAGATTATTTTATATCAAGACATATCAACTCCTGACATCACCCCCTATTCTCCTCCAAGTAGAAGATGAGAATCGAAGAATCTCCAGTGGGAGATGATTGAATTAGTTGCAAGCCTATCTCTTGGTAGGAAAAGCCCCTGTAGAGAGCTGCGATGTGACGCGCCCTAAAGATGGAGCTGGTCTCCGCCTTCCACCAGCCCGACGGTGAGTGCTCTCTATGATAATAAGTTCATATTTGGCAAAGACCGCTGATCTGGCTTGCTTCCGCATACGTGGGCCTCTAAGATAGCACCACTTGGCTTTACTTGACTGGCTGTTCATTTTAGTATTTAGCCTGTGGGTTGCGTCTGCCCGGGCATTCGGAATTCAGAAGACTGTTTTCAAGGGACCTGAATAAACTGCTGGAGAAGAGCTTTTGTGAGTTGCGTCATCCTTGCTGGTCGAGGGGGACGCAACAAGTGGTGGCCCATACGGGGACCCAGAAAAGACTCAGAACTCCTGCAGTCAGGGAAGTGCTGGTAAGTTCCTGGGATAAATCAGCACAATAAAGTTTCACAGAGATAGCAAACACAAGGTAAAGATTCACGGATAATAGCGAACATACGGTAAAGATTCGCAGATAATAGTGAACATATGGTAAAGTTTCACGGAGATAGCGAACAAAAGGTAAAGTTTCGCGGGGAAGCAGCGAACTGAAAGTAAATTTTTAAACATGGGATTGTCTGAGTCACACCCAATTTTTCTGGCTCTTCAGGAGCTACGTTTAGCTAGGAATTTGAAGATTAAGAAGTCTACCCTAGAAAGATTTTTAAATGAATGTGATTCCGTGGCTCCATGGTTTGCGGTGTCCGGGAATCTTACGGTATCCTGCTGGGACAAATTAGGCAGGGACTTGGATTTTGCTTGGGAGCAAGGGACTCTGAAGCATGGAGTAAGACCGATTTGGAAAATGGTGAGGAGTTGTTTAGAAGATCAGAGATATTGCAAGGCAGTGGAAAAAGGACAAAAGGCATTAGAACAGTTAAAAGAGGAGTGCTTGGTCAAATCTGGGAAAGATACTTTGGAAGAGGATAGCTCAGAGCCTAAAGAGGAACTTTAAATTTTAACAAAGAAAATGGAGAAGTCATCTTTGAGGAAGAGTTCTCACTGCACCCGGATAGAGCCCTTAGGTCCGGGGCTGCCTGTGCTGGCGCCGCCTTCATACAATGAGACTTCCCCTCTGAGTGATCCTAGTGGGCGGTCATTTTGTCCAAATGTCTGGAGGGAAGTGAGACATGAGCTGTACTACCCTGTCTTTCAGGATGGAGGGGGAAATCGTTATCATGAACCTCTTGATTTCAAGGTAATTAAAGCACTCACTGAGTCTGTCCGCACTTATGGGATTAATGCTGCTTTCACTGTAGCTCAGGTGGAAGCTCTTAGTCGTTATTGCATGACTCCTAGTGACTGGATGAGCTTGGCACGTGCCTGCCTGTCCTCTGGACAGTATTTAGATTGGAAGGCTTTCTTGATTGAGTTTGCTAATGAACAAGCTGCTGCTAATTGTGCAGCAGAAAACCCAGCCTGGGATGTGGTCATGCTTCTTGGGCAAGGTCGATATGCTCAACAACAAACTGGGTATCAGGCTCAGGTGTTTGAGCAAATCAATTTAATCGCAACCAGAGCTTGGAAATCATTGCCTAACAAAGGGGAAGTGAATGGCAATCTAACCAAGGTTATTCAGGATCCCCTGGAGCCTTTCTCAGACTTCATGGCTATAATGGTTGAAGCAGCTGGAAGGGTATTTGGAGACCCTGATTTGGCAATGCCCTTAATTAAACAACTTGTGTATGAGCAATGTACAAAGGAGTGTAAAGCAGCTATCACCCCTTATAAGAACAAGGGGTTGGAAGCCTGGATGCCTCAGTGCAGACTGCCGCTACCTTGAATAATTTGTCAGCCAATGTAGCCACGGCCTTGGATGTATTGTGGCAGGTGGCCCAGTTTGGCTGTGAGTGGAAAATGACTGGTTTGTGTGTGACCTCTGTGCCATATCAAAATTACACTGTAGCTGCAAATTTGTCTAAGCAACTCTCTCAGTATCTTACAGGAAATTGGTCTGGCGAGTTTGATAAGCTGATGCAGAATCTGAGAACTGCCATCATGCATGTGAATTCCACCCGGGTTGATGTATCTGTTGCTGAAGGACTGTCGACATGGATCCTCCGAGCCATGAATCATCTGAGGGAATGGGTGCCCTAGGAGGCATGCTTTTCCTAGTCAGTTTCATTGCTCTATGGTGTATCTGCAAGATGAGGATTTCACAGAGGAGAAGCAATGCCATGCTGGTGCAAGCCTTTGCTGCCTTGGAGGCTAGACAGCCACGCCTGGCACCTTTTTGTAGAGGATCCACAGGAGAGGAAGGACCTTTTCCCTGGACTGGATGTCAGGAGCGCAGAGCAGTTTGGGTTCAGCAAGATTATTTTTCCTTTAGCCCCATGATTAGTAATATAGTGAATAAGTCTTGTACAGGAATGCTTGATATATATACTAGGGATCCTCAGCAGACTGCCACCAATCCTTTTGATTTGTGGCTTTTGTGTGGAGTAAATGGAAGTTGCATGGACTTGGGACCTGTCATTATGCTTGGGGGAGGAATTTATCAAAGAAGTAATTTTTCCCTAGGGTCTGCTACCAATCTGGATTTTTCTAGCAGTAGTGGCTCTGGTACTTGGAATTCTTTGTTTCATTCTTACCGCAACAAGACCTTTTTAGCTTCGCCAGTGTGTCTCTGGCCTCTTTTTCTGTGGATTGTAAGTAATGGGAGTGCATCCTTGGGTGAAGAAAAGTTAGTATGCACTCCGGGCACATGTTTTTATGCCCTATGCTGGAATGCCACAGCCTTTCCTGTGGCTGTGGTGACTAGAATGCCTCGATATGTACCAGTTCCTGTAGAGGCCCCTAATACCATGATGCTATTCAGGTTTAAAAGAGATTTTGGCATCACTGCAGCTATTGTTACTGCTATCACTGTTGCTGCTGTGGGAGCTACTGCCTCAGCTATTGCCTTGTCTAGTTCTATACAGACTGCCAATGCCCTGAATAACATCTCAGCCACTGTGTCACAGGCATTGGATACTCAGACCTCTATGAATTCTCATCTCAAAGGAGGCCTTATGATAGTTAAGCAACGCATAGATTTAATACAAGAACAGATTGATTCTCTTTGGCAATTAGAACAATTGGGGTGTGAGTGAAAATTGCAAAGTTTGTGTGTTACTTTCGTGCAGTATCAAAATTTTACAAAGGCTGCTAATTTGTCTAGACAATTGTCAAAGTTCCTCTTACAGGATTGGTCGGCTGAGTTTGAAAATTTGATGAGAGAGCTGAGAGCGACAATCGTCCACATCAACTCCACTCGGGTGGATCTGAGCCTGGCTACTGGCTTGACTTCCTGGATTCAGACGGCTATGGATCATCTTAAGGAGTGGGCGGGCGTAGGCTCTTTGGCAATACTAATGATACTAGCCTCTCTGGTTTGCCTATGGTGCATCTATAAAATGAGAGCTACACAAAAGCGTAATGCAGCCATGATTATACAAGCCCTTGTCTCCATTGAGGCAGGCCAGTCCCCTCAGGCATGGCTCGCTGCCATGAAGTAAATCTTCACTAAGCATAGTCCCTGCCCACTGAGGTATTCGTTCCACGGATATTAGGGTCTGGCAAGTCAGTGACGGAGTTGACGGGTAAGTCTCGGCCACCTAAGACAGGGCAGTCCCAAGTGGGGAGGCTGACCCAGAGATGGGTAAGAGTTTGAGCACTGCCCTCCTACAGGCTCAGGTCCACCGTGAGATCCCCAGATAGAGGGATTACGAAGCCTTTCCAGGGACTTCTACCAACTTTAGAAAAAATAAAAAAGGGGGAACTGTAGAGAGCTGCGATGTGCCGCGCCCTAAAGATGGCGCTGGTCTCCGCCTTCCACCAGCCCGACGGTGAGCGCTCTCTATGATAATAAGTTCATATTTGGCAAAGACCGCTGATCTGGCTTGCTTCCGCATACGTGGGCCTCTAAGATAGCACCACTTGGCTTTACTTGACTGGCTGTTCATTTTAGTATTCAGCCTGTGGGTTGGGTCTGCCCTGGCATTCGGAATTCAGAAGACTGTTTTCAAGGGACCTGAATAAACTGCTGGAGAAGAGCTTTTGTGAGTTGCGTCATCCTTGCTGGTCGAGGGGGACGCGACAAGCCTCTTTCTCCAACTGTAGACAGAATGCTGTCCCAAAAGGACAAAACCTGGAAACCGGTAAGTTGACAGCCTAGCTCTGCCAAGATAGTGTAGGCAACTCCTTCATAACCCCTGCTCTACAATCAATGTATGTCAGAGAAACGGGGCCAGATGACTGAAGATAGATGCTCTAATGTATGGAGAGAAAATGGGAACTGTCCAGGCAGCCACTTGTATATCATTTCTTAGTTTTGGAAGCTGCAGGCCCTGTACTTCCTATAAAATCAGATATATTTATCCCTCTCAGGTAACTGAGTTGGTTGAAGAACAGATAGCTAGAGCCTCCTAATTAAATTTTGAGTGGTTTAGGAGTCGAGAGAGTGTTATAGACCTAAGAAGATACTTTTAAAATTGTGTTGCAAGTTAGTATGAATGTTGAGTTAGATATAGAACTTTAAACTCATGGAGAATGTTAGATAGTAGAATTTTTAAGTCAGGTGCCAAACACATATGGACTGGACATTGGGAATGTATGCTAGGCCATATAACCCTCATAACTGTGGCCTAATTACCTCTGTTGTTTTGTATTGTATTTATCATTATAAGAGAAAGATCCATTTGTTGGACTGAAAGGGGAAAATCTAGAGGGAAATAAGATATACCTTAAACTTAAAAAAAAAAGGGACGAGGATGGGGGATTGAGGGTGGAAGGGTTTGACTGGAGGGGGGAATCGGGAGGGGACTGTGATTGAGATGTAACTTGAATAAATAAAAAATAAAGGAAAAAAAGATAAATGTAAAACAAAAAAAGAGAAATTGAACATGAGTTATTTCTCAATGTCAAAAAAGAGGAAAAGTCATGTGTGGCCATTTCTAGTTCTCATTTCCACAAACATTTACTTATGAACAATCACGTAATATTCCACAGAGGGTTAGTTAGGAATGAAACAAACAACAGTATCTGTTTAAGTGGTTTCATCATGGTTATAATATCATATTTATTAAGTGGTATTAAAATAAAGACAATAAAATATCCAAAGTGATACATATATCAAATATAAAACACAAAAGCCAAGAAGATAACAATGTGGAAGAATACCAAGTTCTTACTTCATTTTGAAAATGACAAGTTTATATTTCTCTACTTCTGAAGTATGAATAGTTTTTCTGTTCAGACAATAAAAGGTAAAACTGGTTCTTCATTACAAATCCCACAGATCTTTTTCAATTTTGCCCTCAGTACTGAGAACAATAGACATAGACATAGAAGACTATACACAGGTTTTTAAAGTCCCACTTACTATATAAAGTCAGTGGGAATTTGAAGTAATGTTTGTGATCGTTGCATGCTTGGTAAGAGTTTACTGGCTGTCTAGAAATAAAATATTCTTACTATAATTGAATTATTTTTTCACATTAGTATTTAAATCTTAATATATTATTATGATTAAAATATATTATATATTACTATGATTATAATAATATCATGTTTAAAATATATATATATACATATATATATATAATTATATCTTTATTATATTCTTTGGCAATCTCACATCACACACTCAACTCCAACCTCACTTAACTCTCAGTCTTCCCATGTCTGTCCTTCCCTCCCCCATGACCTCCCATACTTCCCTAAAATATGGAAAAGAAAAGAAGAAAATAACAATTCCATTTTGTTTTGTCTATGTGCTCACTGGAATATGATCACATTACTAGTGGCCAGCCTGCCATGGGAAGCTTTCTCCAGTTGCCCCAGTGCCAGAAGCCATCAACTAAAGAGATTCATGCTACAGCTGGAGGAGCTGGGGTTGCTGCAGCTGAAGGGGGCAAGATCAGCTCTCCTGCCAGGGGCAGGGCCTGCTGTCCAGGGTGAGAGAGAGGGTTGAGACAAACATACTGTCATTGTCTAGCAGGATTGTTGGGATGGTGTGTAACAGCCTGAAGCTTGTGCAAATTCAGACTCAGCTCCTGAACATGCTGCCTAGCCATGGGATCCCAGTGTCAAAGGTTCATTTTTTAGATTGGACCTCCTTGCAGGACCACAATCATCTGTGATGCTGACCATGGCCATGTTGGTGTCTATGGTCCATCCTGCTTCCCCAGGGTTCAGTGAAGCCTGAGATCAATGTGGACTTATGCAGTCTGTGCCACTGACTGATGCTTTAGTGATGTCCTTAGGCTTTGTCCTAAGGTGCAAAAGGTGGAGGGAACTTAATGTGAGTTCTTGTGTAGCCAATGGGGACACACTAAGGCCAGTGGTACATGGAGTAGCTGAGGGCTGTGAGTGAACCAATGGTCCTGCTATGGGGACATGTTGATGTGTGTGGCCTGTATTACCACTGAAATGATGTGAGTGGCCTTAGCTGCTACCTGCAGCCATATTGATGTCTCGGGTGTCTATGGGAAGGGAGCTCAGTAGCTGGAATACTTGCTAAGCAAGCATGAGGATCAAATTCTTAACATCCACATAAAAACTAGATGCAATGCTGCATGTGTGTAACCCCAGCTAAATGAAGCAGAGGCATGTGGATCCCAAAAGCTTTGGGTAGCTAGCCTACCTAGGACAAGAAGTTTTATGTTCAGTAATAGACCTGTTATCAAAAATTAGGTGGATAGATATAGAGAAATGCAATTGACATCACTTCTGTCTTACACATGTGTACACATCCATGAATTACCACTACCCATATATGTATGGGCATGCATACACACATACATACACATACACTCACATAAACATACATATCCATTTATTGGAGAGTCGAAGAAAAATATATATCAATTTCCTTCAATGTGTACCTTTTTAAATTAATTACAAAGTTTCTTCTTTGTTATTTTTTATAATATTAGGCAACAAGCAACAATTAGAAAGCCTTGTATCTCTTCAATCATTAACATAATCTGAAGATCCTAATGTCAGAGTGATCATGGAGATTAAAAGAATAAATAAGGTTGAAGGAAGTCAGGGTGTACCCTTGGCATTGGCTGAAGAAATTCCATCCTTATCTACTTTGCCTAGCTGCCTAGGGAAATGCGTTAGCAGTCTGAGTTCTAAATTGTTCAATCATTTTGCATCTGAATATGTCATAGTAAGGATTACCTGAAGAAGTATCACTTAGGTTGGCATGTAGTTCTCTTCTTACTCTGCTTCAAGCTCTGTTGTTTTCTCATGCTATCATTCTGTGGTTCCACCATTTTGCTCTCATGTTGTAATTTTTTCCCCTATTTCTGCTTTGTTGCAGCCAGATGATCACAGATTCTATTCTTCTGCCAAAATGATCTTGGTGATATTCTAATTTAGGATATTAGAAAAACACAAATTAAAAAAATAAAAACCATCACTCCTTTCCAAATTTCAGAACCATCAGACATAAAATGTACTGGAAATTTCTCTGTCTCTCTGTCTCTCTGTCTCTCTCTCTCTTTCTCTCTCTCTCTCTCTCTCTCTCACACACACACACACACACACACACACACACACACACACACACACACAAAATGCCCTTATGTCCATGCCCCAGGAAATCAGGTGCTGTTCTTTTAGTATTTGTAGGCTTTTTTTTTTTATTTCTATCCACAATATCAGCTTTCCCAATGAATTAACTTACATAAATCTCATTTTTCAATAAAAGAACAGCTGTAGTTAAAAACTACCAAGTCTCTGAAGCTAGTACAGACCTCATCTCTTTGGAGAAATCCCTAAAAGACTATGGGACAATAGTGTCCAACAGATTTCATTATGGAAGGAAAGTATTTTCTGTTTGACATTCCTGAGGCCAGAGAATCTTGGCTTATTGTCTTTTTAAAAAATTATGAATGTAGTTTTTTAAAGAGAAGAAATTGAGTAAAACAATTAGCCAATGAATTAGCAATTTATAAAATTCTGTTATCTTTTTTGTAGAAAATAACAAAAGAAAAGAAAACGCTGTAAAATTACCACTTTTATTTTTCTAAGCTGAGTTATATAATTTTAGAAATTCAGACCTGATTTCATTCTAATAATTCGGGTAACAACCCTCTCTAACCATCCATCTCTGTCTTCCTGGAAATATCTCTTGCTAGATGTTTATACCATAATGATAAGCAGATGGTGAGCTGTTTTTCTTAGGAAACTAAATTACTCTGATTGAGATTAAAAGCTTCTTTATCAGTCAGATAACATGTCACATCACTTTGCAGCATCCTTTTTTGCAAAGAAAAGAAATGATGACTTGTTATTGTATTGTTATGTTAAATGAGGTTGAGTTTACCAAACCCAATATAGAGTCAAGTTGAAAATATTCTATATTTTACATTTCCTATCATCTATCATTTATTTATATTTCTATTTATGTGCCTATTTATATGCCTATTTATATCTATCTAATCTATCATCTATATATCTAACCAAATGTACACTTTTCTTTGAAAAATAATATTTTTTATTTTTATGTTAAGGGTGTGAGCTAATTATTCCTATGGTCTAATATAACCAACACATTTAAAATTTAAAAAACAAGTGAATCATACATAACTTACCATTAAATAAGATTGAATGATAAAACCAAGATGAGAAAATTTCCCATTTTGTTACGCCTACTTTCTTGCTTCATCTCATCAATCTTCTTACCTACAAATTGGTAATCATCCCTTTCTGTCCATTTTGCTGTCAGACTTAGTTTTGTACAGTGTGGAGATCGTTTAGCAATCTAGCTTTAAACTGTTCTTTGCTTCTCTGTCACATATGTAACAATCCTATTTCCCATGATAATAGCTATGGGGGTTTGAATAGGTATGGCGCCCATAAACTCATGTATTCTAATACTTTGTCCATATGTAGTAGCACTCTTAGGAGATGTGGCCTTGTTGGAGGAAGTCTGTCCTTGTAGGGGTGGGCTTTGAATTCTCCTGTGCTCAAATCACTCCCAATATGACCCAGTCTCATTCTGCTGCATGTGGATCAAGATGCAGAACTCTCAGCTCCTTCTCCAACATCTTGTCTGCCTGTGTGCTGCTATGCTTCCCACCATGACCATAATGGACTAAACCTCTGAAGCTGTAAGCCAGCCCCAATTAAATGTTTTCCTTTATAAGAATTGCCATGGTTATGGTGTCTCTTCACAGCAATAAAATGCTAACAAAGACAAAGTACTCCTTATCTGTCCAGTCCTTTTTAGTGGTAAGTGTCACAGACTACAAGTCTCCATAATCAGAGAGCACCTGTTCTCTACTCTGGAGATTGTTTCTCTGAAGAGTCTTCATTTAAGGTGCACCACTTCGATTTCATTGAAGTTCAACAATATTATCCTTGGTCCATGTCTGTAGTCATAGTATTTTTTTTAATGATGTCTTTAAAAAAGAATTGAAAATGTTTTCTGCCACTTTCACATGAATATCACTCAATACTTAAATCATGAATTTAACATATGTCAGATAGGGAGTGGAAAGTTCACTGTGGCACTTTTGAATTAAGCTTTATCTTGTGTGATATTTTAGACTTCTTTTGATTTGCATTTGCAATCCCTAACCAACAATCTGTTTGGGTTTAGAGACAGTGTTAATAGCAACTTAAAATGAGGGCAGAAGGTGTAGGAACTTTAATCAGTATGACTAATAATATTCTTATGAAAGGATATTAGGAAAGTTCCCAGATATCTTGAGGACAAGGGGAAATGAAAACCTCCTTGCTTCCACCTTGATTCTCAGCATCAGGCTTCTAAAAAACACAGTTTTATGGTGAGTAAGCTACTTAGTTTGTGGTATTTAATGATGGCCATTCTAATAGGCTATAATAAATGTATTGACATGTTTTTTTAATCCATAATATTTAGAATTTTCTAGGGCTCCAGGTTCTGATAATGTTTAATGTGATTTCTTCTTTTCAATATAAAGAAGTTTTATGAATCTATTCCTATTAAATTTATAGAGATTTGGGGAGATCCAAGATGGCGCCAACTATAGAGCATTGTATCTGAGTAGTAGGTGAAAGAGATTAGTCACTGTGGAGTGAATATGATATCCCTTAGCCAACTGTGAAACACAGATGTTGTCTGAATTTCTGCAGCAAACACTGAGACTGGTCACCACAAGAAACAGTTCATACAGTTCCCAGGAACACCAGCCTGAGATCAGCCAGCTTGGTCACTCTTATGGAGAGGAGTGGGTCAGAACAGACCTAGCCCATGAGCAGATTCAGCCCAGGGCTCCAGCCACAGATCAGCAGCCACACCTGTCTGCCTGATATCTAGCCTTCACAAGGATCTGTACACCCAAGAGGGAAAAACAGCCGGACGACAAGAGCAAAGGTAAGTAATATTTTCTTTCAGGAGTTCCAAACATGGCAGCACAGTGTGCACTATAGCTGAGTGGCAGCACCCAAACCGAGTCACAGTAAAGCAATTAGGTAGGAGCCAAGACTGACTGCGAACAGAGCCGGCAACTGTGTGTTCTCCACAAATATTGGGCCAGGACACTCACCCTAGCACCCAAGCACTTGCAGTCAGCAACAGGCACACTGAGGCTGGCACCCATACTGGATGGAGCTTCCTGCCTGCATGGTCATCCTAGCTGCTGAACCAGAAAAACTGTGTCAGTGAGGGGAGAACACAGACCCAATTCACAACTCTTCCTGCCTTTCTGAGGAGACCTGCCAGCTCCCAGGTCCTCAGAGGATATTCCCCTCCTGACTCCAATCCCATGTATGTTGGTCCAATTGGTCCAAAACTAGTTGAGGAGAGTGGCAATCACTCTACAAAAGCCAGTCTATTACAGGAACCTGCCCATCATCTGGAAGTGGACACCAGAATCTCAGGTTCACCCACCCCTAGAACACGGAGTTTTCCTAAGTGTCAAGGTCAACTGACATCAGATATAAACAGACAACACCAGCGTCAATCAGATGACAAAAGGTCAGTACAAAAACATGGTTAAAAAATAAAAAGCAATACAATGTCTCCAGAACCTGGCTATAATGCCACAGAGAACTGTGGACATCCTAACACGGTTGAAACAAAGGAAAATGACTTTAATCCTACACTTATATTAATTATAAAAGGCCTAAGGGAAGAAATCAAATATCTCAGAGAGCAACAACAGAATACTGCAAAAGAGGTGATGAAAATGAATAAAGTGCTTAAAGGAATGGAAGACCTGAAAAGGGAAGTTGAAGAAATAAAGAACATACAATCTTAGACATCCACAGAACTGGAAAACATTAAGAAAAGATGATGGGGTAGTGTTAAGCATTCTCAATGTTAATTAATTGGTCCTGCTTGCTGTCTGTTACTTACATTGACTCTGATTGGTTAAATAAAATGTCCAGGCCTGAGACTGGGCAAAGACAGAGAAAGGTGGGATTTCCTGAGATTAGAACAGGAAGCCTGTGTTTTAGACAGGATTAATGAATTCCATACAGGAACAGCAGGAAAAAGGATGCACAACAATATGGGTTAGAAAAAAGAACATCATTCAACATGGCCAGGGACATAGGCATAGCGTGGAGAATGGCAGTCCAAGGGGACGTATGTATACATGGGGTCATATTTAGATAATAGAATTAAGAGCTAGCTTAGATGGGCCAAGATTGCTCAATTCAGGTCAAGGCTGGTTAAAATCCACATGCAGTGTCTGTGTGCTCATTTATAATGGATGGTTAAGAATTAGCCGCCAAACTAATTAAATATAATCTAAATACTGTTAAACAATTTAATTAATTATTTCTACAAGTGCACCCAAATAATGTAATCTAACTAATTTTATTTTTACATATGGCACCCAGCATATGGCAATTAGAATCCATGCTTACAGCCTGAGAAGGCCCGGGTGAGAAGTAGTTTCCTAGCCAAAGAGCGGTCATTTCAAAGGAGCTGCTTCCCGAACAAAAGCTGTTGCCTTGCAGCAAAGTCAGAGAGCTAAAGCTTAGCTTTCCTTATGTACTAAAAAACTGGCAGCCTTCTAAACAGAACTTGAGAGCTGAATTAATCGCCTAGATTAAAAATGGAAGAATTCATGATGTCTCAATAAATTTGGATTCCAATTGAGTTTGTTCCTCTTAGCATGCAAATGATTTTTGCCCTGACAATTGTGGTTCTGTGTGTCTTTTTTGAGAAAGTTCAGACTAGGATAGTCTTAAAGGAAATAATTTACAGATGGAATGCTAAATTGCCAACAACAGTAATGGGGGAAGGAGGGAGGCCCTTCCTGAGATAATACAAAATTCATGGCAGCTGGAGCTAAGAACTCCTTGGGTACATGGCACCTGTCAGGAGTTTCTGGTATTGACCCGCCAATGAAGTGCAGCCAAAACTAGACTCTAAGGAATAATGAACAGAAATTTAATTGCAGCATGGGATGGCATGGTTAGAGGTGCCAAGGCTTCTGGAATGTTGTTTCTTTGCTTGATTTTGTTTAGATGTCATTGATTTTCCTATATCGGAATGTAGAAAGGATATTTTTCTGGTTTGACATTGCTAAAACATGTAAGATTTTTGAAGATTTTGGGCAGATTTCAAGTTGTCACTACAGTTCAAAGTTGCTCTCTGGGTTACAGAGTTACTAATATCTGGGATTTAAGTGAAATATTTGAGCAGGGTGGTACTGGTACACACCCTTAATCCCTTAATCCCATCACACTAGAGGAAGAAACAGGCAGATTTCTGAATTCAAGACCAGCCTGGTTTAAACAATGAAGGCAGGGCAGAACCCTGTTGATAAGATAAGACTGCTTACTAAAGACAGTCTAGAATTCAAAAATGACACATTTTTTCTTGATGTTAAGTTTGATAATGTCCTTACTGATCTAATGAATAAATACAGATAATCTCAAATTTACACAAGAGAAAGGGATCACAAGCCAGTCACAGGTGTGGGGCTCCCACTGGCAAACTGGTTTCAAGAAGCATTTTGACCCTAAAGGAAATATGTTAATTGCTGGGCTTGATGGTGCATCCCTTTAATCCAAGCATTTAGGAAACAAAGACAGGGGGATCCCTGACCTTCACCAAGGTCAGCCTGGTCTATAAAGTGAGTTCAGGAGAAGGATACACAGAGAAATCATGTCTCAGAAAAAAAGGAGAGAGATAGAGAAAGAGATTTATTCTGTTAATCAATGTAAGGACCCAGAGTTAGACTTGGAAAGAACATGCAAACTGCATGACTCACACAGCCAACAGTTAAGAAAAGCTAACATAAAATAGCATACCATATTACTCTACACCAATCTCCTTAAGAATGGGGTTTCGATGGGAAAACTGGAACTCAAACTAATACAAAATGGTTTAATTAATGTTATTGTTTAATAAGGGTAATTCAATTATTTAAATTCATACCTTGATCTCAAAACTTGGAAGACAAGGACAAAACAGGCTCCCTGTGTGTTTGAGGCCAATATAACCTACAGAGCAAATTAAGAAAGCCCAAGCTACAAATAGAAACCCTGTCTCAATAAGGATAGATATATCCACATAAAAATTAAATCTCCAAAGAAAGGAGAAAAGGAAAGAAAAATATATAAATTCATACCTTTGTTCCCAAAACATGGGAGAGAAACACAGAGACAGATTGGTTCCTTTTGAGTTTGAGGCCAACCTAATCTACAAAAAAAAAGAACAACAGAATAAACCTGTTTTAATCAATTAATAAATTTATGTCAACTGTAGAGGAGAATACTTAAACTCCATACAGTCTTATGCTGTGTTTTCCATTTGAAATAGATTATAAACATATATATACATATATATGTATATGTATATATAATACTACTGCATGCCATCCTTTCATATAGCATGAATGGAGACTTATAAATGTCTTTCTTCTGTTCAGACAAAGAATAGAAAAATATTCTTAATTGATTTGTGTGTCCTGCACATCCAAGGCATTTTGGTAATGGCAGAACTACATGTTATTTGTGTTAAATTATATATTTTCAGAACAATGAGACCTAAGCCCAAAGAAGACAAGACAAATAACCCAAATGATCCAGCCTCATATACTGCTTCAATAGCTGTTTCCTCAAAAATCTGCATCCAGAACAACTTCAAACAGCTTGCTGAGATGGTCCAGGCTCAAAGACTGTTCCAGACAGGACTTCAATAAAGCTCTGAACTTTCACACCCAAAGTCCAGCTTCAAACTACAAATTTCTCAGGACATTCAAATTGCTGAGAACATAGAGAATAGATAACAAAGGTTACTATCAAATTGATTAACCTTTTTAAAAAAATTATTTTATTTTGGCCCCAAAACAGATTTTCTTTGTCCCAATTCAGCAGGAAGCAGTTTTAATAGAGCAACGTCCCATTCCCAAAAAGTAGGGTGGATGTTTCTTTGGTATTTTGATGTGTTATAAATGTTGTTTAGGGGTAATGGTTACATATTGTTATATGGTCTTGTTAAGCAAGGTATAGAAAGTTAGACTTGAAGGAAGATCTTTTCCTTTTCTCTAGCCTTCTTTCTTTCTCAAATGGGGGAAAGGACTTGAAAAGAAAAAGAGGGGGGAATATATGTAACAAAACTATTATTATTCTCAAATAAGGTGGTCTTTCAATACATTGGTATAGAATTTTGTATATTGATAAAAATAAGATTAATTTTGATTCATTAGTATAGAATTTTATATTTTGACACATTATGAACATTTCTATTCTTAATAAGGTATTGTGCCTACACAACTCATTTAAAAGTACAGGTTACTACCAATCCTTTTATGGGCTCCTATTTCAATATATTTAGGAGTTTGGGTAATTCAGGTTGATTACTGGCCAGTCAAGCTTCTGGTCATTTCAAATACTAGTCTTATTTTATCACAAAATAGACTTAATAGATTAATCAGATAGTAAATGGATAAAAATATACAGTTTGCTTGTTCAAAGATAGATTTATAAATAAATCGATAGATGTCTTCAAAACCCTCAGAGGCATACAGAAAATGGCATGTAAAAATGTTTTTATTATTTTAAGAATTGTTTGACTTAAGACAGTCAGCTTCTGACAACTCCCATTTGACTTGGAAGAAGATAATGAACATCAAAAAGAAATCTCCCATCAGGAGATAATTCCTCAAAAAGAAATCTCCCAACAGGAGATAATTGCTATTGGGCAAAAATGCCCCTGCTCTTTCAACAGACTATTTATAGTCCAAAGATGAACCAGAGCTTAAATGCAGGTAAGTCAATGTCCTGATTCTGCAGAGACAGAATGGGAAAATCCTTCTTATTTCCTGCTGCACAGTAATTAGTCTTTGAAAAATGTGTGGCCAGAAGGCTGAAGGTGATGCTCCAATGATATCAAGAGATATTAGGGACTGTCTAGGGAGCAAACTGTCATATTTCTTATTGGAAGCTGTTCTCCTATGCTTCCTACTCATTTAAATAGTAACTTTATTCCTTCTTATATCTTCGAGGAGGTTGAAGGCATAATAGTTATAAAATTTCAATTGAACTTGAGTTGTTTAGGATTTAAAAGGATATTTTCAAGTTTACATAAAATCTTTAGGTTAATAATTATAGGATATGATAGAAATTATTTAGATTCAGAACTTTAGCACACCAAGATTACCTGATACAAATCAGCTACACATATGTGTGTACCTTTTATATATGGTTTTCTTGATTGTTTCATATTTGTTCTATTGTTTTTACTATATGAGTTAAAAAATTAGCCTTTTTATTAGACAAAAGGAGGGAACTGATGGGGTAGTGGTAAGCATTCTAAATGTTAATTAATTGTTCCTGCTTGCTGTCTGTTACTTACATTGAATCTGATTGGTTAAATAAAATGCCGAGGCCTGAGATTGGGCAAAGACAGAGAAAGGTGGGACTCCCTTAGATTAGAACAGGAAGCCCCTGCTTTAGGCAGAGAATTAATTCATTCCAGCCAGGAGCAGCAGGAATGAGGACACACACCATGGGTTAGAAAAAAGAACCTCACTCCACATGGCCAGGAACAATGGCATATCATGGAGAATGGCAGTCCAAGGGGATATATGTATATATGGGGTAATATTTGGGAAGTAGAATTAAGAGCTAGCTTAGATGGGCTAGGATTGCTCATTTCAGGCCAAAGCTTGTTAAAATTCACGTGCGGTCTCAGTGTGCTCATTTATAATGGATGGTTAAGGATTAGCTGCCAAACTAATTAAATATAATCTAAATACTGTTAAACAATTTAATTAATTATTTCTACAAGTGGCACCCAAGGTAATGTAATTTAACTAATTTTATTTTTACAAAAAGAAAAAAACTACAAACACATCACCAACAGAATACAAGAGATGGAAAGAAAAATTTCAGGCACAGAGGATAAAATTGAAGAAATCAATACATCTGTCAAAGAAACTGTAAAATCTAAAAAAAATTCCTGACATAAAACCTTCAGAAAATCAAGGACACTACTAAAAGACAAAATTTCAGAATAATAGGAATAGAAGAAAAAGAAGATTCCGAGCTCCAGAAAATATCTTCAACAAAATCATTGAAGAGAATTTCCCAAATCTAAAAAAAAAAAAAGAGATGCCTATAACTGTATAAGAAGTTTACAGAACTCCCAATAGATTAGACCAGAAAATAAAATCCTCCTGCCACATAATTATTAAACACTAAAGGTAAAGGACAAAGAAAGAATATTAAAAGCTGCTAGAGAAAAGGGTCAAGTGACATATAATGGCAAACCTATCAGAATCACACCTGACTTTTCATCAGAGATGCTAAAAGCCAGAAGGGCCTGACAGACATATTTCAGACCCTAAAAAACTACAAATGCTAGGCCATACTACTAATTCCAGCAAAATTGTCAATCAACATAGATGGAGAAAACAAGATATTCCATGACAAAGCTAAATTCAAACAATATCTATGCACAAATGCAGCTCTACAGAAGATGTTAGAAGGAAAACTCCACCCCAAAGAGGTTAACCACACACAAGAAAGCACGGGAAGCAAATAAAATGTCTGCAGCAAAACCAAAAGAAGAGAAGCTCACTCACACTATTTCCACCAGGAAGGAACAATCACTGGTCATTAATATCTCTCAACATCAATGAACTCAATTCCCCAATAAAAACAAACAGGCTAGCAGAATGGATATGAAAATAGAATTCCATATTCTGGTGCTTACAAGAAACACACCTCAGCACAAAAGATAGGCATTATCTCCAAGTAAAGGGCTGGAAAAAGATATACCAAGTAAATGGACCCAAGAAACAAGCTGGAGTGGCCATTCTAGTATGCAATAAATTGGACTTTCAACCAACATTACTCAAAAGAGATGGGGAAGGACACTACATACTCATCAATGGAAAAATCCACCAAGATGACAACTCAATCCTGAACATCTATGCCCCAAATGTAAGACCACCCACATTCATTAAAGAAACACTACTGAAGCTCAAATCCCACATTGAACCTCACACATTAAGAGTGGGAGACCTCAACACACCACTCTCACTCCTGGACAGATCAATGATGCAGAAACAAAACAGAGAGATAATGAGTCTCACAGATGTCATGGATCAAATGGACCTAATTGATATCTACAGAACATTCCACCCCCCCCCCAAAAAAAAAAAAGAATACACCTCACGGAACCTTCTCAAAAGTCGTCCATATAGTCAGTCAAAAAGCAAGCCTCAACAGATACAGGAAAATTGAAATTACCCCTTCTAACTTTTCAGACCATCATGGAATAAAGCTGGACATCAACAATAACAAAAACAGCAGAGAGCCTGCAAAAACCTGGAAACTGAACAACTCTCTCCTCAATGACCTCTGGGTCAGGGAAGAAATAAAAAAAAAGAAATTAAAGTCTTCTTAGAACTCAATAAAAATGAAGGCGCAACATACCCAAACTTATGGGACACATTGAAAGCAGTGCTACGAGGAAAGTTTATAGCACTAAGTGCCTTCAAAAACAAACTGGAGAGTTCCCATACTAGCCACTTAAAAGTAAACCTGCAAGAGATAGAACAAAAAGAAGCAAACAATCCCAAGAGGAGCAGACAAGAGGAAATTATCAAACTCGGGGCTTAAATCAACAAATTAGAAACAAAAATAACAATACAAAGAATCAACAAAACCAAGAGTTGTTTCTTTGAGAAAATCAACAAAACAGACAAGCCCTTAGTTAAACTAACTAAAAGGTGGGGGGGGGGAGAAATAATAATAATAATAAAAGAAATGAAAAGGAGGAAATAACAGCAGACGTTGAAGAAATCCCAAGAAACATTAGGTCCTATTTCAAAAACTTCTACTCCACAAAATTGGAAAATCTAAATGAAATGGACAAATTTCTTGATAGATTCCACCTATCAAAGTTAAAAGAAGAACAGGTAAACAAATTAAACAGTCCTATAACCCTTAAGGAAATTGAAGAAGTAATTAGAAGTCTTCCAACCAAAAAATCCCAGGGCCAGATGGTTTCAGCACTGAATTCTACCAGACATTCAAAAAAGAGCTAATACCCATATTCTTCAAACTCTTCCACAACATAGAAACAGAAAGAATACTGCCAAACACATTCTATCAGCGCACAGTCACCCTGCTACTTAAACCTCACAAACATCCAATGGAGAAAGAAAATTTCAGAGCAATTTCCCTTATGAGTATGGATGCAAAAATACTTAATAAAATATTTGTAAACCAGATCCAAGATCACATCAAAAGTATCATACACTCTGATCAAGTAGGCTTCATCCCAGGGATGCAGGGGTGGTTCAACATTAGAAAATCCATCAATGTAATCCACCAAATAAACAACCTGAAATAAAAGTACAACATGATCATCTATACACTGAAAAAAAGCTTTGAATAAAATACAGCATCCCTTCATGTGAAAATCTTGGAGAGATCAGGCATACAAGGACCATACTTATACATAATAAAGGCAGTTTACAACAAGCCAATAGCCAACATCAAACTAAATGGAGAGAAACTTAAAGCATTTCCTCTAAAATCAAGGACAAGGCAAGGCTGCCCACTCTCTCCATATATCTTCAACATAGTACTGGAAGTTTTAGGTAGAGCAATAAGACAAGTAAAGGAGATCAAGGGGATTCAAATTGAAAAGGGAGAAGTCAAAGTATCCCTATTTTCAGATGATATGATATTATACATTGTTCCTGACGACTGAGGACCTGCCCCAGAGACTGTATCATTCTAAAAGGTTATGAAAGTAGTTGTTATAATTATCAATAGGTTTAGTGGATAGGTTGAAGGGGTTGGAGGAATTTATAGGTTTAATAGTTAAGAAATTGTTGGTGTTTGTTATAAGTGAATTTAGTAATAAATAAATAAGTGTTAAATAATAATTTAAAAGTTCGGTTATAGGTGGCGCTCAACGTGGTAAGGCATTATGGGTAATTTTATTTTCAAAACTATAGAGAAAACTGCAGATTTTGAAACTATGATGCCAGTTGTTGACAATATGGCAATGTTTACTGCTGACCTCTACACTGTTTTTCAATCAGACCGAATGTTTTATGCTGTTTACTTTATTTTATTGGTTTGTCATAAGGAAGACGTCTGTTACACAATTAAAAATTATGGAAATGCAGATTGAGGAGCTTAAGAAAATTCTGACAGGGCAGGTGACTGGAACTGAGAAAATGGCAAGTTCTTTTCTAGCTAGGTCTCCACAGTCGTCGCATGTACCAGTAGAAAAGCCGCCACGTGTGCCAGTAGGAAACCAGGTAGGTAATGGTGCTAATGTGGAACCAAGTGCACCCCCAGAGGAGCTGCATGGTACTGCACAATCACCATCAGCTTTTCCAGTTATGTTTCAAATTAGGCCTGATAATAACGGTCAACTCAATCAGGAATTAACATGGTGTACAATAGACATTTTGGATTTAAAAAGATTTAAGGAGGCTATTGTCTCTTATGGAATGCACTCATCATTCGTTAAACAGATGCTAAATAATTGGGTTATACAAAATAGAGTCATTCCCCAAGATTGGAAGGGACTGATATCAGCTGTGCTAGAAAGTAGCCAGCAATTACAATGGTTGTCATGGTGGAGACATGAAGCCACAAAATTAGAGCAGCAAAATATGGCAAGGGGAATAAATGTCACAACCCACCAAATGCTTGGTGAGGGACCTTATGCTGACATACGGTTACAGACTCAATTTGAAGATGTTGTCATCGAACAATGTCGTGTTGCAGCTCTGAGGGCCTGGGATATGGTGGCTGAGGCTGGGAAAAAGGTTTACTTCATTTACCAAGATAATACAAAGTCCTCAGGAAACCTTCTCAGACTTTTTAGGGAGATTGACTTCAGCTGTGGAGAGAGATGTAGATAACCCTGATGCCAGACAGGACTTGATAAATGCCTTGGCATATGAAAATGCAAATGCTGAATGTCAAAGGGCAATTAGGCCATTGAAAGCTCAAGGAGCCCCAGTAGATGAATGGATAAGAGAAACAGCTGATATTGGTTTTCAAGAGCATCAGACTAATGTCATAGCACAAGCAGTTGCTAGGGGTCTTAATGAGTGCTTTAAAAATGGTGAACTTGGTCATTTCCAAAGATATCGTAAGGCTGAATCCTCCAGAACTCGAAATGATAGGTGTCTGGACTCTACAGAACATGGTCATAGAAGGGAACGAATGGCTTTTAATGGCGAACATGGTCGAAGAAGGGAACGAACGGCTTCTAATGGCAATAGAAGGTTAAGGTCTCCAGGATTTTGTACTCATTGTGGAAAAGGTAAACACTGGTCCCGGGATGGTAGAGCTGAAAGGGATGTCAGAGGTAACCCCTTGCCGGGAAACGAGGGGAGGGGCCTACCGGTTCAGGCCCCCCAAAACAATGTGAACCTTCGTCCATCATCCAACCAGAGGGAAACAAACAGGCAGGAAGAACAAAATTAACTATTGCTGATCTTTTACAGGCTACTGAAGGTACTACAGTTTTAGATTTGACCACAGATCAATCTAAAACATTATTCAAAACAGATGAATGTTATATGTTAACCACTGGTATCTATGGTCCTTTACCATCAGGGACAATAGGATTAATATTTTGAAAAAATGGATTAACTTGTCAAGGATCCTTTATTCACCCAGGTATTATAGATGGAGACTTCAAGGAAGAAATTAAAATTATGACATCCATATGGAAAGAGATAACAATTAATGCAGGGGACAATATTGCCCAACTGCTGCTGTTTCCTTACACCAAGGGCAAGGTTGTTCCAATAGACAGAACAGGAGCAGTCGAAAATAGTGGAAAACATGTGTATTGGCAAACAATGGTGAGTGATATGAGACCAAAATTAAAAATACAAGTGAATGGTATTGAAATAGAAGGATTACTTGACACAGGAGCGGATGTCACTGTCCTCTCGCATGAGTCTTGGAATTCAAACTGGCCACTTCAAAGGGTTCCTACACATTTTAATGGATTGGTAAATTATCACATGTAAAACAAAGTGTACGATGGCTTAACTGTGTGGGACCAGAAGGGCAAACAGGGAAGTTGAGACCTTATGTGGCTGATGTACCCATAAATTTGTGGGGAAGGGATCTCTTACAACAATGGGGTACTCAAATTAATATTCCTGCAATGCCAGAAATAACCAATGATGAAATGATGGATGCTTTTGAGGAAGGTATTGATACGCATACTCAACAACAATTGCAAGCAATGTCTAGTGTCCAAACACAGGACACCCCAGACATTGAGATTATAGATACTTTTGAGGAAGGTATTGATGTGAGTACTCAACAACTGCAAGCTATATCTAGTGTCCAAACACAGGACACCCCAGGTATCGAGTTTCCAAATTTATACTAGGGGCCACTGCTGAAATTCCAACAGCCCTACCCTTGAAATTGCTATCAAATAAACCAGTGGGGCAAGAGCAGTGGCCCATAACAAAGGAAAAATTTGAGGCTCTTGAGCAATTGGTAAAAGAACAGCTGGAGGCTCATCATATAGAAGAGTCTACCAGCCCATGGAATTCTCCTGTGTTTGTGGTAAAAAAGAAATCGGGTACATGGAGAATGGCAACAGATTTAAGAGCTGTGAATAGAGTAATTCAACCTATGGGTCCTTTGCAGTCTGGTATGCCTTTACCTTCTCTCTTACCAAAGTCCTGACCTTTAATAGTAATTGATTTAAAAGACTGCTTTTTCTCAATTCCATTGCATAAGAATGATAGGGAAAGGTTTGCCTTCTCTGTACCTACTCTTAATGACAGTAGGACAATCAAGAGGTATTATTGGAATGTACTTCCACAGGGAATGTTGAATAGTCCAAATCTGTGTCAATATTTTGTACAAAAACCATTAGAAATAATGCGTAAGCAGTTTCCTCGATCTATTATCTATCATTATATGGATGATATTTTGTTGGCTGATTCTGATGTAGTTGTTTTAGAGAACTTATTTAAGGAAATGCAAAGAATTCTACCACTATGGGGGTTAAAAATTGCTCCTGAAAAAATACAAAGAGGAGAGTCAATCAACTATTTGGGTTATAAAATAAGTCAACAGAGAATAAGATCACAAAAGGTACAAATCCGTAGAGACCAATTGAAAACTCTTAATGATTTTCAAAAATTAATGGGAGATATAAATTGGCTAAGGCCCACCCTTGGTTTAAGTACTCATGAGTTAAGTAATTTGTTTCAAACATTACACGGGGATTCAAATATAAACAGTCCAAGATATTTAACTGCTAAGGCAGAAAAGGAATTAATGTTGGTAGAACAAAGATTGCAAGATGCATACATAGATCGAATTGATCCCCAACTTGATTGTATTTTGGTCATTTTACCATCAAACTCATTCTCCTACAGGGCTTATTATGCAACGGGAAGATAGTATTATGGAATGGATTTTCTTACCACATAAAAAAGTAAAAAATTAAAGACATACATAGAAAAGATATCTGAATTAATTGTCAAAGGTAGAATAAGACTACGTCAATTATCAGGAATGGACCCGGCTGAAATAGTAGTGCCTCTTACTAATGCTGAGATTATGTCATTGTGGGTAATCAATGAAGACTGGCAAAGAGCTTGCAGTAATTATTTGGTAGAAATTAATAACAAATTTCCAAAAAGCAAACGTATACAATTTATAAAAAGAACTACTTGGATTCTTCCTCGTTTTGTAAAGGGAACACCAATTCCTGATTCACCAACCTTCTATACTGATGCTAACAAGATGGGAATGGCAGGTTATAAGACAGACAAAATCAGCAAGGTAATCAAAAGTCCATATACCTCAGTTCAAAAAGCAGAATTGTATGCAATCCTTATGGTATTATTAGGTTTTCCAGAGTCTCTTAACATAATTACAGATTCTCTATATGCAGAAAGAGTTGTGTTGCACATAGAAACTGCTGAATTTATTCCCGATAACATAAAATTAACTTCTTTATTTATACAATTGCAACAGATCATCAGAGGTAGAAATAATCCATTATATATAACCCATATTTGATCCCATACAGGTTTGCCAGGTCCACTGGCACAAGGAAATGAGGAAATTGACCAGTTACTCATAGGAAATGTGTTGGAAGCCTCAAAATTTCATCAGAAACATCATGTTAACAGTTCAGGTTTAAAGAAAAAATTCTCTATTACCTGGCAACAAGCCAGGGAAATAATTAAAAAATGTCCTACGCGGTCTCTGTATAACCAAATTCCATTACCTGCTGGTAGTAACCCTAGAGATACTAAAAAGAATGAAATTTGGCAAATGGATGTTTTTCACTTTGCAGAATTTGGAAAACAAAGGTACGTACATCATACCATTGATACATACTCAGGGTTTCAATGGGCAATTGCTTTAAGTTCTGAAAAAGCTGATTGTGTTATTGCACATTTGTTAGAAATAATGGCATTTATGGGTATACCTGCACAAATTAAGACTGATAATGCTCCTGCATATGTATCTAATAAGATGAAGCAAATCTTTGCATATTATAATATAAAACATGTTACTGGTATACCACACAATCCTACAGGACAAGCAATTGTAGAAAGAGCTAATCGTACCTTAAAAGAGATGCTTTTTAAACAAAAGGGGGAATAAAAGAATCCCAGGGATAGATTACACAATACATTGCTAACTTTGAATTTCCTAAATGTTGGTGAAAAGGGTACCACTGCAGCTGAGAGACATTGGGTTATACAAAAAAACTGAGGAATTACATCAACCAATATATTATAAGGATATTATAACTTTAGAGTGGAAACCTGCAATGGTTTTAAGATGGGGACGTGGTTATGCCTATGTGTCTACAGGGAATGAAAAAATGTGGTTACCAACAAAACTTATAAAGATTAGATCTGACCAGGGAGAACCTCCCATTAGCTGAAATATGAATGTCTTCGCATGGTAAGAATATTTTATTAACTTTATGGTGTTCATGATATTCCAATCTTTTATCCAGGATGGACAGAGTTTATGCCTTAAAATGAACTTACAAAGTTGTTCTATGCCTTCCATTTGCTCAAATTTAGAGCAAAAATTTGTTTTCAGAGCCAAGTACTAAATGACAATAACAACAAGACAAATGGGCCAGAAGATTCAACCTAACATACTGCTTCAATCACTGTTTTCTTAAAAACTTTGCATGCAAATCATTTTTAAAAGCGCTAGTCCAAAAAATGATCGATCTTACAGAGACTGGACAATAAAAGCTATAGGTAACTTTCCCGAGAATTGGCCAATATCTCAATTTTTGAAGGGTACCCGAAAATATTTACACTCCATTCCCAAAAGATGGGTTGGAAGTTTTTTGTGTGTGTTATGTTATGTGTTGTGATTGTTTGTTGTCGTCTGGAATGAATGGATATATGTTATGTGTTGTGAATTGGATTTGAGGATTTTCTTTTTTCCCTCATTCTATTTTTTTGTCTCTTTTATTATTAAAAGCTTAAGATTATTTTGTTATATTGGTAGAAATTTAAGATTCTGCTTATTGATGCAAGTTTAAAAATGTTTTGTATGTAATAGAAAGTAAGTTTATTGATAAGAATTTAAAATGTTTTGTTTGCTTTAATGTCTTTTGTCAAAAGATGTAAATACAACTATGTATTGTAAGAAGATTAAGGTTATTTTAACACTTGCTTTAATGTATATTGATAAAAATTTAAAGTTAGTTTGTGTATTATACATAGACAATTTATTTACATTGTATATGTAGATATTATGTAGATTTGTTTTTTTATTTTTCTAGAAGGGGGATATGTAGGGGTTAGATAAATTAGATTTAGAAAATACATAGGAGTTTCTGATACTGTCTCTTAATTTGGGGCCTGAAGAGCATTATCAGCATGAAGTCAGCAAAAACAGGAAAGACTTAATACACTGAAAAACAAGGTTGAAGTCAGGAAAAACAGGAAAGACTCAATAGACTTGAAGAAACAAAGTATCTGGCCTGACATTGTTTTCAGCTGCTAAGTGGGTGGAGCCCAAATTAAGCTGAAAAAGAGTTCCTCCTATTTAAGGACAGTGCATGGAGCCCAGAAAGAGAAGAGGCCCCTGATGCTAGGGAGCTCCAAGAGTCCTGCTGAAAAAAAGTGCTGGCCATCATTTGATGGCCAGATTTCCCTGAAGCAGAAAGAAGCTGGTGAGCAAAGAAAGCCTGAGCAAGACACCAAAAGGCCAAGGACTAAACCCTGTGGCTCAGCTTTTGCCTAGAGGGGTTTGATTTGTCCAAACAGTGGCCTAAAGGAAACGGTGCCTGGCTTTAAGGACTGACGCAGAGCAGCTGAGTTCCTGATTCAAAAGAAGTAAGTTGGCCTGCAGACGGCTGGGGTCTCCCACAGAGAAGAATGCATGAGGCCTTATTTAAGGTGAGACTGCAATAACCAACTTACCCTGACGAACCTGCATCTGAGAGATCCAGAAAAAGGACTGCTAAGTGCGTTAAAGAATCTACAACAAAGACTGTGTTCCTGACAACTGAGGACCTGCCCCAGAGACTGTATCATTCTAAAAGGTTATGAAAGTAGTTGTTATAATTATCAATAGGTTTAGTGGATAGGTTAAAGGGGTTGTAGGAATTTATAGGTTTAATAATTAAGAAATTGTTGGTGTTTGTTATAAGTGAATTTAGTAATAAATAAATAAGTGTTAAATAATAATTTAAAAGTTTGGTAACAATATATAAATGACCCCAAAAATTCCACCAGAGAACTCCTATAGCTGATAAACTCCTTTAGCAAGGTGACTGGATACAATATCAATTAAAAAAAATCAGTAGCCCTTATTTACACAAAAGATAAATGGGCTGAGAAAGAATTAAAGCTATCAACACCCTTTACAGTACCCACAAATAATATAAAATACCTGGGGTAACTCTCCAAGCTAGTGAAAGACCTATATGATAAGAAATTCAAGTCACTGAAGAAAGAAATTGAAGAAGATATCAGAAGATGGAAAGATCTCCCTTGCTCATGGATAGGTAGGATCAACATAATAAAAATGGCCATCTTACCAAAAGCAATATACAGATTCAATGCAATTCCTGTCCAAATACCAACTCAGTACCTTACAGACCTGGAAAAAAAATTCTCAACTTCATATGGAATAACAACAAAAAAAAAAAACAGAATAACTAAATCAATCATATACAATAACAGAATATCTGGAGGTATCAGCATTCTGGATTTCAAGCTGTACAACAGGGCAATAGTAACAAAAACAGCATAGTACTGGTACAGAAACAGACCACTTGACCAATGGAATCAAATTAAAGACCCAGAAGTAAACCCACACATCTACAGTCACTTAATTTTTGACAAACAAGCCACAGCCATACAATGAAAAAAGGAAAGCGTCTTCAACAAATGGTGTTGGTCTAATTGGATGTCAACATGTAGAAGAATGCAAATAGATCCATACTTATCACCATGTACAAAACTTAAGTCTAAGTGGATCAAAGACTTCAACATAAATCCAGACACACTAACATCAATAGAAGAGAAAGTGGGGAAAAACCTGGAACTCATTGCTTCAGGTAGCAACTTCCTGAACAGAACATCAATAGCTCAGGCACTAAAACAAACAATCAATAAATGGGACCTTATGAAATTGAAAAGCTTCTGTAAGGCAAAGTACACTGTCCTTAGAACAAAATGGCAGCCTACAGACTGGGAAAGATCTTCACCCACCCAACAGCTGACAGAGGGCTAATATCCAACATATATAAAGAACTGAAGAAATTAAACACCAAAAAATAAAATAACCCCATCAAAAATGGGGTACAGAGCTAAACCAAGAATTTACAGAAGAGGAATCTCTAAAGGCTGAGAGGCACTTGAAGAGATGTTCAACATCTTTTGTCACCAGGGAAATGCAACTGATGACAAAATCAGTGAGATGGAACTCTGAGAGTCCATCTCACACCCATCAGAATGGCTCAGATCAAAAATTCAAATGAAAACACATGCTGGTGAGGATGTGGAGAAAGAGGAACATTTGCCATTGTTGGTGGGTGTGCAAACTTGTACAACCACTTTGGTAATCAATCTGGAGATATCTTAGAAAATTGAGAATAGTTCTACCTCAATACCCAGCCATACCCCTCTTGGGCATATATCCAAAAGATTCAAAATGAAACCACAAGGACATTACCTCAACAATGTTCATAGCAGCTTTATTTGTAATAGACAGAAATGGAAACAACCCAGATGTCCTTCCTCTGAAGAATGGATAAAAACAAAAACAAAAACAAAAACAAACAAACAAACAAAAAACCCCTGTGGTACATTTATACAATGGAATACTACAAAGCTTTCAGAAATGAGGAAAACATGCAATTCAAAACAATGGATGGAGCTAGAAAAGCTCATCCTAAGTGAGCTGAGGCAGTCCCAGAAAAATAAACATGGTATGTATTCTCTTATAAATGGATATTAACCATACATCACAGGATAACCATCCTACAACCCACAAATCCAAATAGATAGGAACCTAGCCCATCTATCCTAGGAAAAAATTCACCCAGTAGTAAGTCATGGAATCTGTTGCAGGTTAGTGGAACACCTAGCCCTAGATGGTGTACCATATCAAGCCCCAGTACAAGTGGAAGCTCTTTGCCCTCACATGACTGAAGAACTGAGGGGCTCTGATATGTGATGGCCCACCTCATCTGAGGAAAAGGAGACTACCAAGTACAGGAATGATGAAGGAGAGAGGGAGGGAAGAGCCAGGAGAGGAGTGAGGAAACTATGCTCTAGAAGTAACTTGAGAAAACAAAATAATACCTTTTTAAGAAAAGAGTTAATAAGCTTAAAAATATAAAAAAATACAATATAAATTTTTCAAACTATAATTTATCAAAGGTATACTTGCCTTATTGACATGAAAGGAAAAATGGCCTTAATTTCAGACTGGAATGTTAGACTGCAGGTTGCCACATAACTCACACAATCTTGATAGTAGCTTAAAAGGTTTTTTTTTTTTTGATATATAAAGGATATTTTCATGGTCTGCACTAAAAGGCATGTAAGAGGTTTAAAATGCTGTAAATAAATTAAAGGTTGCTACAGTTTTTCCTGGTTTTCTAAATCTCCAAGAGTTGAAAAAATTTGGAGCTGAGGTAATATATATGGAAAGCATGGCATTAGCCCATGCCTTTAACTTCAGCAGAGACATGAGGATCACTAGAGTTAGAGTCAGTTGTTTTATAAATTCTAGAATTACAAGGAACAGGATGGTGATGGTACATACCCTTAATCCCATCATGTGAGAGGGATACAACCTTAATTACAACACACTAGAGACAGAAACCCACAGATCCTGGAGTTCAAGACCAGCCTGACACAAAGCAAGTTCTAAATAGATAAAAACTTAGATCCAAGGGTGGTGGTGCACATCTTTAATCCCATCAGTTGGGAAACACATGCTTTTGATCCAAATACTTAGAATGCAGAGACAGGCACATAGGATTTGGAAGGATTTAAGTTTAAAAGCTACTCACAAAAGGCATGTTGAAATTCAAAGTGAATTGTCCTTTGAGATCTCAAAATGTATACACTTAAAGGTTTGTTTAGTTCTAAAATATCAAAATAATTTCTTTTTTAATCTTAATTGAAAGATAATACTTTTTGTATTGCAAAAAAATCCGAATTTGCTCCAGGAAAAATATTACCTCCCCTCCCCGCAAAAGTAGTGCCCCAGAGTTAGGATTAGGGCAGGGCTCTGTTCTTATCTTCCCAGCAGATTTAAAGCATCAGCCTAAGGAATCCAGGGACAACTGGACAATTGAAACCTCAGAAGAAAAAAAAAGATCAGACACCAAAGAAGAAAAGTAGCCCAGATGATCCAGTCTTGCAGACTTCCTCAATATCTGTTTCCTCAAAAGTCTACAACCACAACAACTCAAAATCACTAAGATTGTTCAGCTCCACAGACTGTTCCAGACAGAACTTAAGTAAAGTCCTGAAGTTCAGCTTCTGTCTACAAACTTCTTAGGACATTTAAATACCTGAGCACAAAAGGACTTAACATCAAATGATTCTATTAACATGCTTAACCATTTTCCCATTCTTATTTGGGCCCCAAACCAGCAGGAAGTCATTTTAATTGAGCAAAGTCCCATCTCCACAGGGTAAGGTGGGTGACCCCCTTTGGTCATTTGATGGGTTATAGATACTTTTTGTTATTTAGAAGGAGAGATTACACACTGTTAAATGGTCTTGTTAAATAGGTTTTGGAGGACCCAGGGATTTCTCCTCTCTTTTTCTTTTCTTTATCCTTCTTTCTCTGCTATGTAGGGTTGAAAAGACTCTAGAAAAAAATGGGATATAGACGTAATATAAGAATGATAAAGAAAAAAAATGACAGATTATTGAGTATGCTCTTATGTCTTTGTCTATTGATACAAAATTAAGAGTGTATTTGGATAAATTGGTTTTAATATTTGTATATTGGTGAAAAATTAAGATTAAATTGGGCTACATTGGTATTGATCCCAGTATATTGATACAAAATTAAGATTCTATTTGACCACATTGGTATTAATCTTTGTATATTAATACAAAATTAATGTTAACTCTTTTTAAGGGATTGTACCTAGGTAACACTTTAAAATGAAATGTGAAGTTTTGGCCTTTTGTTAGCCACTTTCATAAACTGTTTAGGATAATTAAGAAATGCAAACTAATAGTCATTCAAGCATATCATTTTGTTAGTTACTAGGGTAGTCTATCACAGTTATTTTCTAAGTTAATCAGAAATCAAGTTGCTAAGAGACAAGCAACATTTCCTTATCTAAATATAAGGAGATAGATAGGTGGTCTTTGAAAACATCAAGAGATCTGCAGAATATGGCATTCAAAGATGTTTTATTAACTTAAGATTTTTTTTTAATATTGAGACATGTCAGCTCCTGAAAGCACCCCCTATTCTACTCCTGTAGAACAAAGTTAAAAATTACATTGGACACAATATGTAGAAATAATTAAATTGTTTAAGAGTATTTATATTATATTTAATTGGTTCAGCAGCCATTAATCCTTAATTTGCCATTATAAATGAATACACACAGACACCACATGGATCATAACAAGCCTTGGCCTGAATGGAGCAATCTTGGCCCATCTAAGCTAGCTCTTAATTCTATTACCCAAATGTGACCCCATGTATACATACGTCCCCTTGGACTGCCATTCTCCATGCTAGGCCAATGTTCCTGGCCATGTGGAATGAGGTTCTTTTTCAAACACATGGTGTGCATCCTCATTCTTCCTGTTCCTGGCTGGAATACTTTAATCTTCTCTCTAAAACTCAGGCTTCCTGTTCTAATATCAGGAAGTCCCGCCTTTCTCTGTCTTTGCCCAAATCTCAGGCCTTAGCCATTTTATTTAACCAATGAGAGTCAATGAAAGTAACAGACAACAAGCAGGACCAATTAATTAACATTTAGAATGGTTAACACTACCCCATCATACTCCAAGTAGAAGATGAACATTGAAGAATCACCAATTGGAGATGATTGAATTAGTGGCAAGCCTGTCACTTGGCAAGAAAAATCCCTGGCTTCAACTGTAGACAGAATGCTGTCCCAAAAGGACAAAACTTGGAAGCAGGTAAGTCGACAGCCTAGCTCTGACAAGGCAAGGTAGACAAGTTCTTCATAATCCTGCTTTACAGTCAATGTCCGTCAGAGAAACAGGGCCAAATGGCTGAAGATTGATGCTGTAATGTATGGAAAGAAATTGAGAATTGTCCAGGCAGCCAGTAGTATGTCATTTCTTAGTTTTAGAAGCTGCTTGCCCTGAACTTCCTGTATAATATAATATATTTATCCCTCTCAGGTCTCTGATGTGGTTGAAGACTAGATAACTAGAGTCTCATAGTTAAATTTTGAGTTGCTTAGGAATTAAGAGAGTATTCTGGATCTAAGAAGATGTTTATAAATTATGATGCAAGTTAGGATAGAAGCTGAGTTGGATATAGAACTTTAAACTCATGGAGATGGTTGGATAGTAGAATCTTAAAGTCAGGTGCCAAATATGTATGGACTGGACATTGGATATGTATGCTAAGCTTTATAATTCTCATAATTGTGGGCTAATTATTTCTGTTGTTTTGTATTTTATCTGATGTTATAAGAGAAAGAGCCATTTATTGGACCGAAAGGGGGAGTTGTTGGGAGTAAAAAGATATACCTTAAACTTAAAAAAAAGGAAGTGGATGGGGGGTTATGGAGGGAAGAGGGTGGGAGGGTGGGACCGGGGGGGAGTAGGGAGGGGATTATGATTGAGATGTAACTTGAAGAAATAAAAACTAAAAATAAATAAATGATTAATTAATTAATTTAAAGAGATTCTTCTTATAGGAACTTTTGGTTCGTGTTTCAGAAGAATTATGAGAATTTGTGTTTGAGAAGTATTTCATGGGGTGTGTGATGGATATCAGTTGTTCAAGTTGGTTAGTATTGTTAAGGCTTCTTTGACTTTACTGAGTTCATTCCTTGTAGTTTGTGTCCATGTGCTAGTTTGTAGGAGTACTGAGATCTCCATTTGAAATTACCATTCTCTCTCTCTCTCTCTCTCTCTCTCTTCCAGATGTGTGTGTGTGTGTGTGTGTGTGTGTGTGTGTGTGTGTGTGTGTGT
>CAJQZJ010032058.1:1862722-1884518 GCA_907164525.1 Lophiomys imhausi | reverse complement strand
GTGTGTGTGTGTGTGTGTGTGTGTGTGTGTGTGTGTGTGTGTGTGTGAAATATTCACTCATTCTTGCAGAGGTCAAAAGTAATGTTAGATGTCTTTTTCAATTTTTTATTAATTTATTTTTTAAAACTTACTTTTTAGACAGGGTCTTTCACTGATTCTAGCTGAATTTTCAGTTCACGTTGCACACCAAGCCCAGGGATCTTCCTGTATATTCCTCCCCAGCAGTGGGAATGCAGGAATATGCTGCTGTACGAGGTTTTCTTTTTATGCAGGAACTGGGGATTGAAGGTTTTTTGGGGTGTTTACTCATATATGGCAAATACTTATATGAGTTATCTCCTAGTTCCTGTTTTTCCTTTGGGCCTGTGATTTTTTACCCTATTTAGTCAAGCATTTTTTATGGTTACATGGACAAATACATTGCAACTTAAACACAGAATACAAAAAAATAACTAAATAAAAGCCACCCAAATTATGTTGGAACTAGCAAAACAAGTATAGCATGATTCACTTATATTTGAAGCCTAGATTATAAACACTCAGAGGCACACAATGTGTATGCATTTGTGTGTGTGTGTGTGTGTGTGTATGTGTATGTGTGCATGCACATGTGTAATGAAAATAGAAAGAGAATTATGTAAGAAGGGGACTAAGAGAATTGTAGAGAGAGAACAAGAGAAGGCAATGTGGTGAATATGTTCTAAGTACATAATTGTTTAAGTAAATGCTATTGTAAATCCAGAACTTTTCTCTTAAGGTTAAAATACATAAAAATAATGACAGAACAAATTGATCAAACAAACTAGAGAGGGGTATCAGAAATAAATAAAGAAAATCCTGATACTTTGAGAAGTGTCAAGATAATTGATCATGGGCACAAGTAATATACATTCCAATAGTGTTGTGAATTGTGGAGAGAATCTCTTGCATCTGTATGGAAGCTTCACCCATCAATAAAACTCTGATTGGTCTATAGCTTAGGCAGGAAATAGGAAAGAGGAGTTCAGGTAGAAAGAGTGGTTACTGCCAAGTGCAGGAAGGATTTGCGAGGAAACTCTGGAGGACAGATACATGAAAGCTGAACAGAGGTAACCAGCCACATGGCAAAACTTAGATTAAAATATGAGCGATATTAAGTTATGAGGTAGTCGGGAACATGGAAAACATTGGCCTAGGTGTTTGTAATATAATAAAGCATCAGAGTCATTATTTCTGGGAACAGTGGTGTGGGTGGAAAAATACCACATAATAGTAAATGAAAGCAAACATTTAATAGATGATAAAAACCCCTCACCTTCCACTGAGAAAATGTGGAAAACATCACACTCATCATCTCAAAAGAAGAGAGAACTCTCATGCTCAATCCCTGAAATAAAACAAGACATTTACTTCCTTACCCTTGCCGTAGTATGATTTTTAATTGCTACATTTACTAATATGACATCTAGTAGTTTGAAGAGTGAGATAGACAAAAGTGAATAACCTAAAATACAAGCTTCCCATTTTCAAATTTGTGTCAATTTTTCTATATACAAAACCATACTCACTCACAAAATATTTCATTACTTTTATGAATATGTAGTGAACAGAGCAAACTATAGTCAATGCTAGCTGTGTTACAGTCTGTATTAATTCATGCTTAGGCTGTTAGCCATGGGTTCATGTTCTAAGACAGAGCTCACTCTACTGTGCTGAGGCACCGGCAGCTTTTATTATAATTTATTGCATTTAACTAGTCTTGCTTGTCTTGACATTTGGACTTTACCCTTACTTCTCTTGAAAGACTAAGTCACCATTCTAATGGAGTCAGATTTCAAATGTGTTCTATTGTCTTAAACAGTACAGATGATGACTCCTTTAAAAAAAAAAAGTTTAAATAGTTTTCCTAGTGACTCTGCAAACGTTCTAGTTTAGTGAACATAGGTTCTACTTGGAGAAATATACATTACTGTATATTCAAAAATTGCCAGGCATGCTTTTAGGATGAGGCTAATATATATATATACTGAAAGTTTAGTCTCAGCATGGAAAATTTGTGGTGGTGAGTCTTTAAGAAGGTTGTGAATAGTTCCTAGTAATTACATCCTGCAGACACTGCCCCCTGAAGATGTAGATGATGTTCTTGAAGAGTGAGCTATTTCCCATGAAACTAGTTGATTATAAAGCAAGGCTAACTCTGCAGTGGCCTCCTACACACAACTGTTTACCTTTTCCAGTTCTCTCTTTGTGTTGTCACCTCGAAACCAAACAGGTGGAAACACCTAGAAATTCCAGCTTCAAAAATTGTGAATAAAATAAAAGTGTCAGTATGAAGCAGTAAACTTTAGGTACTTGTTAAAGCAACCAAATGGTCTAACCTAATTGTCTCATGCTTTCAATCTTGGGAAGACAGAATAAGTGATTATTGGTTCAGTTACCATTAAGGTAAGTAATAAGTTGTCTCTTGTTGTCAATCTAAGAGTTTCGGTTTTCTATCAATGTATATGGATCTGTGACAATCCAACTTTTAGATGTAATTACTCTTTGACTTTTCACAGTTCTTGGCAATTCAGATTACAAGGGATTCATAGTGATACAGCTGCAGCTTCTCAGAAAAGACAAAGGATCTTCCTGCAGGCTGAGTAATAAGACTTCAGGAAAGTCTTAGGATTATGTATTAGAAATATTTACCAAACTGCACAGTCAATTGGGCAATGAATACATCTCTTCTATCAACCTGTCAATGAGGAAGGTCTTATAGGCTGACACTAGGAAAAGTTAAGCTTGCCACCTACATGGTGTCTTGAATGTCACAAGACCTCTTTTAGGTTTAGGTGGGTGGGGAGATAGAGTGAATTAGACACAGACATATAGGATAATAAATGAAATAGAGAAGCATCATCAGGGGAAAGGCTTTACACTACAAAAAAGTTATATATTGTGCTATCTACAAAAGACCATTGGAAGCAGACCTAACCAGACTCTCCATGAATTACTAAGGAATTGTTTTTGGTTTTGTTTTCTGGCTATGCACACCGTGCAAAGCAGTTTAACCAGTGAAAGTGAAATTATTTAAGCATGATAATACTCAGGTAGTTATAACAAAAACTCATACAAAGGAGACATCTTAAAATTTTATTACTCTACTGAAATAAATAACAGAATAGACAGGATTAAATAAGATAGAGTGAAAATATCTGACCTCAGTAAAATGTATGTAGAAAAAAAAGCAAAATATCCTTAAATAGGAAAGTGAGGCAAAATTTTCTATTTTCCTCTATCCTATGATATGAAGAATACAATGTATACTGAATATGCTGCCCCATGTCAGTATACAACAACATTTGGAAGCTGATTTTTCAATATAAACACAATTTTCTAACACCACCTAATCTATATACTAAAGCATAAAATTAATACCTAAATTTAGCAAACAATTTCCAATGTAAATTGTATTTTGAATTACATGGCATAATTAAAGCACTTAATTAATGATCTTGAATTTTGCCAAATGAGAGACTTAGAATTAAAATTAAACTTGGGCCTCAATTGTAACAACAATTTTGCAAATTTTGTTGTATATTTGCTAATTATATTTTCTTACATTTTAATTTTTTTAGTTTTACATTTTCCTACTAATAATTTTACATACTTTGTAGTATGTTACATTCTGCTTGGTATATTTTATAATATTCTTCCACTGTTTCTATTTTTAAAAATTCACATTATAAATTTGCCAATGGACTGAGTAAGTAGAAATATTACTCCTATATTTTGATAACAAATGATATTCCTCATAGGGACATGTCCTAAATAAGCACAACTCAGTCCACTCTCATGGAAATACAAATGACAGGGAGATACATGTGATATCTAAGAACAGGAGACAGTGAGCCATCAGGCTTCCAGAGGGAAATCATCTGTATCAGCGAACGTAGCTATCTCTCAAAACCGTGCAGTGAGTTTTCAGTTCATTGATGAGGTGTTTAAAAGGACAAAGATAGTTTTTTTCTCTTCTAACTTCCAGAATAATAAAAGTCTACAAAGAAAAAGCCGTGACAGGAATAAACTGCTTTAGTGGATGCAGGTTAAATTAAGAAAGTATTTGAAGTGAGGAGTTTCTCAAGCATACTGTGTGCTCTGTAAGGAAACTTCCATAAGTCATTCTTCAACTCAATCTTTAAAGTACCCTGTGCGATATCTATTAAGAGGCTTTAAGACTGCAGCAGTGACTCACCTGATAAAGGCACTAATGATTATTGTCTTGTGGTATATCTCAGAAGCCTACGTCACTGTAGAAGGATAGAACAAAACACACAAAATTTCTCCTAACCATCACATGTAGCCAGTCACATGCACCCTGTGCATGTATCCTGCACACACACACACACACACACACACACACACACACACACACAGAGAGAGAGAGAGAGAGAGAGAGAGAGAGAGGAGAGAGAGAGTGAGAGAGAGAGACAATGAGAGAGAGAAATAAAAAAAATAATTTAAACACAATTAAATAATCTCATGTCACATTGGTGTGTAGGTATGTTTTTGGGAATGAAGCTTCAGGAAACAGATTATTTACTATGACCATAATTCAAACATCTTTGAAACATCAAATCAGGGTCCTTCACTTAATATTTTGAGAGAGATACTGTGAGAGAGTAGGCCTGGATTTTGTATAAACCCACTACAAGTGTCAAATAAAAGAAATATGTTTCACAGAAAGGCAATATCATTTGATGCTGAAGGCAAGGGCATAGTCAGGCGTTGGTAGAAAGCACAAACTTGTGAAAGGAATGTTGAGAAAGAGCTAGGCAAGATTTCATGATTTTCACTCTTTATTTCCTTTTTAGAAACACAGGATTCCATGTACCCAACCTAACATCAAACTCCTCTATGTGACTGAGGATGGCCTTGGAGTTATGGCTTCTCTATATGTCTGTCGCTTAAATGCTCTACAGAACTGGGCTAGGATGCTGGGTTTATGGGATTAACCCCAGTCAGTCATGCATGTTAAACAATCTAACCACCATCCTAGTCACTATTTGCTTTTTGGTTGCTGTTGCTTTTTCTTATGAGTTATCTGATATCTGCTTCAGATTCTGCCTATAAAGTAATCTTGTTCTTCTCTGACCACACAGTTACCAGAACACACCTGCATAGGCAGTACATTCAAAACTTTATTTTAATTTGCTTTTCTCTAATACACAAACACATATGCATGTTGTGCATATTAATGGATACCATGAGATTTTAATATATGAAACTTTTGTGATATTTGAATATAGCTATGGTTTCAAACATTTGCCATTTCCCATTTAAAAATACTTGAGAAATGTTCTTTACTAATGGTTTGAAATGTCCACTATATATTTCTATTATTGGTAGTCACTCTTCTGTGTGATTCACATTGTCATAGCTTTCCTTCATTCTTTCTAACTGCAACCATAGAGGAATCTCTTATGTTTTTTACACCCATTCTTCTTTGCCTCTGATGAACACAATTAAGTTGTGAACTCTAAATCATCTACTTTTAAAGATGCTAAATATAAAATATACCATAGAATATATTTTGTGTGTATCTAGCTTATATTGCTCAATATAATGACATCCAGTTCAGAGAACTTTCTCTACAAAAGTACTATCAGTTTTTTATCCACTACATTCCAACATGACAGGAAATTGTGGACCTCCAATTATGAACAATTTTCAGGGCCTTTTCAATAACCAATAATAAAAATTACTGTGGTTTCCCTTCCTGTTTTTGCTATATTTGATTTGTTTTTCTTTTATACAGAGTGAAATCAAGGAAAAAGATGAAAGATATAAACCTGAAGAGAAGATAATATAAAAGATTACTTTTCTGAATACAACAAACAAAACGGGCTAGGTCACAGAAAACATTTAAAGTTTTGTGTCTTATTGGTAAGTTCTTTGGAAGCATTTCTTTTAAATTCACATAGAAGACGAAAATTTGGGAATGTTTATAGTATTTGTGCAACTACTCTAATCCAATCAATTTCATGCTAAAATAATTTCTTGGAACTACCACACCATTCTCTTTCCAAGGAGTAAAGCATAGTTGGGATAATTTTGAGATTAACATAAGTGAATTCTCTCCTTTACTTTCAGAGAAAAATATATAAATAATTAATGTTGTAGAAAATAAGAAAAGTTTGTCATATTATGAGGAAAAATTCATAATCTGGGTTTTGAAAGTACAAAATTAAATTGAATAGGAAATGCTACTTTTAAAGGAGATGCCAATATATTTGGCATGTGTTGTTTCATGGAAGACAGTACAGATTGTTAGTGAGAATATTTTGTGGGAGAATACATGTAGATAGAGTCTACGTTCTCAGAAGAGAACAACTTTGAATGATACAATGTGTTTTATTGCTAAAGGCACAGTTAGGGTCAGAGTGTGGCAGGACATTTATGTTTGTGACATTGCAGATTTCATAGCTGAAGAGGGTTCCTGCTGTTCAAGGTGCAAAGCCAGCATGATGCAAGTTCTTCTTGTATATCTTATCAAAAATATCATTGTCAGCTAATCCCGGTTGGGTTCCAGGCTTGCGAATTGGTATTGTCATTTCTTTCCTCACCACTTCACACCATACCACAGAAGAGCAGGCAATAGAGAGAAAGGTCAGTGCTTGTTTAGAGAAACTCACTGAGAGTAAGAATACATTTTATATTAGAATTATTAGATCCCAAACCAGCATTCCCAAAATAGTAAATACTCAGTCTTGAAAAGTGTTGATTTTTTTCTATAGAATTCTGAGTATGCTTGTCCATTTTTGCATATTATTTTAGATCAGCTACAGGCATACATTTAAAAATATATTAAAACTTAAAAATCATCAACCTAATAATCCATGTGTCCATATAAGTTAAGGTAAATTATTGTGTGTGTGTGTGTGTGTGTGTGTGTGTGTGTGTGTGTATTGCTAGTGAGAATGTTTTGTGGTACTGTTGAGAAAATATATTCATGGAGATTTCAGATTTAATTTGATAGAACTGTCTCCTAAGAAATATTATTCTGGTTGAAATGTTTATTTAGTTATCAGATTATAAGCCTCCTATGAAATAATACATAATTATGCTATGACATTTATGCAAGCTCATATTGGCAGATTATAGACACACTTTTAAAACTTTTAAATGGTACTTCTCACAAATAGACCTTTAAGTGACTTCCTAAACTTTCACATCTAAAATTTAAATCTTTAAATCTAATAAAGATATAATAAATAGCACCACATGTTTCGTTATTTTAAATTAAGATCATGAATGTTGTGGGATTTTCTATCTCCCTCAGAAGGAGTTCTAACTGATAGAACTTGAAAACTTAATGTGTCTTTTTATTCCTTCCTCATGTTATTGATCAGCCTCCCAAGATGGGCTTGGAGTCACCACAGTATTTTATGCCTGGCAGTCTTGGTTTGCAGATAGGTACATTGAGTTTCTGGGCCTTTCCAATTTACACATCACAAAGTAAAACCTCAAGGGATTTCAAAAGAATATTATTTTTCCATTATCACTTCACTTACATCTCGAGGTTTAGGTGTAATAATCCTTTAGCCACTCAAGTCTTCATAGATATCCCTTCCCCCACATCAATAAAGTAGCATTCAGCAAGCAAAAACTAAAATATCATCACAGCAATATATAAAGTATACTGTTTCTTTTTGCCTTTATTATAAAATGAGTGTATGTATTTACCGTGCTGGAGTTAGTAATATATTACTCTGTAATTGGTATCTTCTATAGGATGATTGGATATGAAGTTCATATAGTTTCCTTTCATAGATGCCAGAAATTAGCAGAGATCATTTCAAAAAGTTAACCATTATAAATAGGACTAATATCCACTTTTTAAATGAATTGGACATCAGGATATACCTTTGTTGTTGATGCAATCATCATGCATTTGCATACAAAGATATTTCACAATAGTCAAAATACCCCTCCTTTAAAAGGGTTATCTTTATAATCCAATTTTCACCTATTTAATTATTATATTAAACTTTGGTTTTATTTTTGTCTCTTTTTCTGGCCTCAATTATCACTGTTTTCCCTTCATCAAATAAAACTAATTTAAAATGTGAAAGCGAATTGCACATAGCTACCCTTGACCACAGTCTATGGAGGATAAAAGTCTTTTAGTTACATATGTGTGATTTATCTAATTTCCTTTGAAAACATAAGCATTTAAGTCACTATCCTGAACAGCATAATCTTCATAAATGTTATCTTATTGCTGTGTGAATTGGTTGGAAAATATATAAGCTGTGACTTGATTTTATCATAGTTACATTATTTTATAAGTCATCCTCCATCCTTAAGACATTTTTTAATTTATTAACTACAAAGAAATCTGCTTACTAAAAAGAGTTCTTACATGGAACACTTTCTCGGAGAATAGAAGCTTCAGGAGGATCAAAAGTGTTTTGTAGACAGGAATGTGAGTTTAGAAATTCTTGGGATGCATAGATGGGTTTTGATTAATAGCAAAGAAAGCTATAAAACAGCATAAGTTTGCATTGAAATTCTAGACATTAGAATAGCACCAACATGTGAAATACATTTCTGTGAAAAATTGTTTTAAAACATCTAGTAAAAATTGTTTTCTCCGTGGTCTTATAATTTTCAGAAATAGTCTAAAAATAGTAATTCCAACTAATGTGCAAAAATGCAGGACATTTGGCTAAATAACTAGCTTTGATGCAATAAAACTGATGAATAAAAATTAAAAAGAATTATTTTTCTATGCATTTTCACAATTCTTTGATTTCATGAGTTAATCTTCTCAAAGACTGACACAGTTATTTTTGCTAATACCATTGGGAAAACACTGAGAAAGAAAAATGCATTGCTTTTTGATATAACATATATATGTATATGAATGAATTAGTGACTCTGTTTTTACTCATTATATCTTCAAGTATGAGTTTGGAGACCAGATAGAGAAAGTTGGGAGGGGTATCAAGTTATCATTAATTCACTGCTTGAGAAATGAGTATCATCTTTCTTTTCTCACTATCTCTTGGAACATTTGTATTTCTCATCACATATGCACATAGTCTAGAATTCAGTTGGGACACAGTTAAAAACAATTCTTATTAACATGCACTTTATATTTCTTTCATATTTTTTGGAAAATTACAGGGTTGCATATTGGATTTATTCATTCCTTTCATTTATGTCTTCCTTACAAGGTGTTATATTATACCCAAACTAAATATTGAAATTTGCCTTTGGTTATCTAAGAATAGCACCACAATTCCAATATAAAGGATGGTTATAAAATTCTACAAAAGAAGCAATTGGGAAGATGAATGAATTAGAACAGGACAGGAAAGGGAACACGCATGTTCCAGATGTAATGTGACATTAGGAGCACCAGAAAACCCTGCTGGGTAATTAAGACTGAGAGAGTGTGGAGTCTAACAACCTAATTTTTTGCTTTTCTCTATAAATCAGTCCTGGCTGCAAAAACTCTAGGGAGAGATTTAGAGGTATGAGAAAATCTTAGGCTCCAGGCATCAGATAGCTCTAGAACTGGAAACAACTCTGGGGTTCATTGGTATAATTTATTCATAGCAAAAGAAATAGCAGGTGGGTAACATGGACGCAATACGTGGTAACGGTAATCTTAGGAAATGTGGTTGACATACTCTCATAAGCTTATACTTAGCTCTTCACTTGTTCTTATCCTTTTAATAAACATTAGTTTAATTCTGATACTTTGTTCAATTTTATATTTTTATTTTTTAAATACATTTATTTATTTATTGCTTCAAGTTACATCTCCATCACAGTGTCTTCTTTCCACCCTTCCCAGTCCCGCCCTCTCACCCTCTACCCCCTAACCCTTCCACCCCACTCCTCTGGAGTGTAGTGTCTCCAAATAACAGTCCTCCACTCCTGTTCAGCAGTCATAAAAGGGCCAAGAGCCTCCTCATACACTGGGGGGCCTACAAGGCAGTACCACCAGGGAAAAGTGTTTCGTTGACAGGGAGAGAAAAAAAATGTCTATGTCCATGTTCCCTTTGGTGCTTTGCTTGAAGTATAGATATCCTATACTGTATAGGTAAAATCCGACTATAAGTGAATAGATGCCATGTGCATCCTTCTGAGTCTGGGTTAGCTCACTCAGGATGAGCTTCTCTAGTTCCATTCATTTGGCTGCCAATTGCATGATTTCATTGTTTCTGACAGCTGAGTAGTATTCCATTGTGTAAATGTACCACAGTTTTTTAATCCATTCTTCCGTTGAGGGACATCTGGGTTGTTTGCAGTTACTAGCTATTACAAATAAGGCTGCTATGAACATAGATGAGGCAACTTCCTCGTGATTCAGTGAGGAGTCATTGGGATGTATACCCAGAAGTAGTATGACTGGGTCCCGAGGCAGAGCTATTCCAAGTTTTCGAAGATATCACCAGACTGACCTCCATAGTGGTTGCACAAGCCTGCACTCCCACCAGCAATGGAGGAGGGTTCCCCTTTCTCCACACTCTTGCCAGCATGTGCTGTCTTTTGAGCTTTTGATCTTAGCCACTCTGACAGGTGTTAGATGGAATCTCAGAGTCGTCTTGAGTTACATTGGCACAGGTGACAACTTCCTGACAGAACACCAACAGCTCAGGACCTAAGACCAACAATCAATAAATGGGATCTCATGAAACTGAAAAGCTTCTGTAAGGCAAAATACACTGTCATTCGAACAAATGGCAACCTACAGATTGGGGAAAAAATCTTCACCAACCCACATCTGAAAGAGAGCTAATATCCAAAATTTACAAAGAACTCAAGAAATTAAATGCCAAGAAACCAAATAATGTAATTAAAACATGGGGGAAAGAGCTAAACAGAGAATTCACAAAGGAGGAATCCCTAATGGCTGAGAGACACTAGAAGAAATGGTCAGCATCCTTAATCATCAGAGAAATGCAACTCAAGATGACTTTGTTCAATTTTATAACTGAACAAATTAATTTTATAATTGTTCAGTGTTATAATTGATTAATCAGTAGAATCACTCCTAATATTTTTCTTTGCCCTTATATGTACTTTCACTTGAATAGTACTGGAGAACACATCTTTGGTTAGCACATTCGACTCAGTGATTCACAGAATGGGATAAATGAAAATTCCATCTGTAAGGACCCTGAGCTTTTGTGGAATTTGACTTTATGAGCATAGACTTATTAAATTTCTGATTCATAGTTAAGTTATACTAGATCACAGGGTACAGTTGTTACTTTTGTGACAGTCAATCATATTTCCTTTTCTAGTCCATCTTGATCGAAGAAACTTAGGTCCTTCTACTAATGGTTCAATTATTGTAGTGATGCAACTTTCTTTGTTTACTAGTCTATTATTGTGAGAGACTCAGAAGACTGATGATATTTAAATGTTTAAATGGGACTGTAACTTTATCCATGAGTAATAGATCCACCACAGTCAGATCAGTATCTCTAGACTAAAACTCAAAAGTCACAGCAATGAAAATCAAAATCACCTAAATGTATTTTTTTTTAGGAATGATGACATGTCCCTTTCATTTTTTTCTTTGTTTCTCTTATTTTTTGAGAGTACTTCTACATCAATTCTCCTTTTCCTTTCTTTCTTCCCAGCCTTCCTATGTACCCTTTCTTGCTCTTTGCCAAATTTCCAACCTCTTTTTTCACTAATTGCTTTGCATATACATATGTATATGAATTTACATGTACATTCCAAGATATATTCTTCTCAGTTTGTTCAGTGTCACTCATATGTATGTTTTCAAGACTCACCATTTGATCTTGAATAACCAGTTGGTGTGCTCTTCCCTGGGAAAAACTTTTTCAGAATTTCAGGATTCCTTACTTTTCTATATGATTGTGTAGACGTGAGGATTTGTGAGCTTTCCCTTGTCAACTTTCTTGTGTGTATTGGTGTGATCCTTATTCATTTCATGTTTGTACAGTTTCATAGGCAAAGTCTCACCCATGAGTTTTCATTGTTTTAAAAGTTGGTGTGTTTGATGGCTATTGTTGGTTGTGAACTTTTCTAGTTCTGGAATTAAATAAAATCAAAGCATCTGAATACATATATGATCATTTTTTCTTAATTAAATCTTTGAGGTGGGAAGGTCCACCTTTAATCTGGGTCACATCTTCTACTGGAAGCCTACCAGGAAAAGAAGCTTTGATATTTTGCTTATTTGCTCTGACTCTCCTTGGAATGTCCACTCCTTTATAGACATTGGAACCTACATCTATATGAGATTCCAGCATATACTGAAGACCAGCTGACATACCCAGTCTCATAGACTGAACAACTACTGGATTCTTGGATTTTCCATTGGTAGGCAGCCACTGTTAGAATTACAGGACTAGCTGGACCACAGTCTGTAAAGCACTTGTAACAAATCTCTTTTGTATCTATATGTCTGTATCTATGTATAGGTACATGGATTTGAGGCCAGGGGGACGTTTCCTTGTCAGTTTCGCATGTCTATGGGCTTGTTCTTGTTGATGCAGTCATGTTGGTGAAGACATCACTATGTTTCCTATTGTTTTAAAGTTGGTGTTTATGCATATAAACTACACACACACTTGTGTGTGTGTGTGTAGATGGAAGTGATACTATATATATATATATATATATATATATATATGAGAGAGAGAGACAGTCATTCTATCATTTCTGTCCTTCTAGAGCAGTAGTTCACAACTTGTGTGTCAAAACCATTTAGGTGTTGAAAGATCCTTTCACAGGGGTCACATATCAGAATTTCTGCATATCAAATATTTACACTATGATTCACAATAGTAGCAGAATTACAATTTTGAAGTGCAAACAAAAATAATTATATAGTTGGGGTTTCACCCCAACATGAGGAACTGTATTAAAGGGTGACAGCATTAAGAAGATTGAGAACCACTGATCCAGTTAACACTGACTGTACAGTGCAGAATGCTTTTTTATTTCATACCAATGTTTTCTCTATTCCAGAATATAGCACCAGTAGGTACTGATTGATGGTGACCACAAAAAACCTGAACATAAAAAATACCTCAAATTTTATTGGTTCTATATCCATATTGGTACCAAATCCACACCAGAGAAATAACTCTAACATCCTATTGGGCCTGTAGGTTCTGATTGACTTAATGTTATAGGAGCACAGATCATAATGTTTGTGTACTCCTCTTGTATTGAAGGATATACTTTGAGGCAATATCACATTCTATGTCATTAAACTAGACAGCTTATTATCCTTTCAGTGGCATTATACAGAATACCAATGGAAGAAACTAATACACACTGAAAGTACATTTCAGTCTTTTGTACATAAACCATTGTAAACAATATACTGCAATGTAATCCTCTTTCACCCCAAAGTTTGTTTGATATTATTAAAGAGTAATATTGATAAGGATTCATTATTTTTATTTTGTTTTGTTCTGCCTGAGAAACAACTCCTTACTAAGTTATCTAGAGTGATTACAAATCTCCATGTCCCCACAGTCTTTCTGTCTCAGTTTCTACAATAACTTGAACTGCTGTCAAATGTGCTGCCTTGAGAAGATTCAGTGTCAATTTCTGCTGGTGGCAGCTTGTTTGTGTCCAAAGTCAGGGGACATAATAATCTCCTTATTCTCTACAGGGTGTGAACTTTGCTTTGAAAAACACAACATTACAGAAATGGCATAGCAAAGGTCAGAACTGGAGATTCAAGAATTTGGTAAATATGCCTTCTTGTCTCTAAGTGAGCACATTTTGCAAAATTAAAGATATTATCTAAGCAATCTGACTGCGTGAAGCCGTGAAACCACATCAAGCAGTCAGGTTCAACATTCAAAATTGCTTTTGTATTGTCAGGGATATGAGTGGAATCATTGTGAACTTATGACACTGGCCTGTCCCAGAACTTTGAACATGAGGGTGAAATAAATGATGGCATTATTATCACACTTTAAGAAAAGACAGGGCAATAGTCAAGGCCAAACTGTTGATGAGATTATTAAAATCCTCTGTTTCTGTGTTCTTTTCTCATCAATACGTAGCAATTAAGCAAAAATCCTTAGCGTACATAGGTATCTCTTATCAATGCTGATAGTCATGAGTATTAATTTCATGGTCATTATTTGTTCTTAATTTATTCACATTTTTACAGGACCTAATATGGCTGCACATTCCTTGTAGAAAGCATTTTATTTTGTTTTCAGAGCAATGCATACTGGCTTTGTTGGTCATTTCTCTCTTTGTCTTTTCTTCTGTCTATCTCTACTCTCTTTTCCATAGGTATTGCTTTCTAGCTGAACTTTCATGGTGCTAACCTCTAAGCAATAGAAAGTGAGAGGCTCAAGGTGCTCCTGTTTGCTCTCTTACGTTCTTTAAGAGTCATGGATTTTCCACATTCTCATATTTTATATTATCACATTCTGGATTATGAGCATTAAATTAATAAGATTATTAATACTGACACTTTAAGGCTAGTGTCCCAGTATTTTCTCCTAAAATTCAACTTCAGGTTTTCTAACCTTCTACTCAGCATTTCTGTTTTCATACCCAAAATGTCTACTAAACTTATAAACACAATGTAATCAATCTTCTCCATCTTTATACAATTTTCTATGACTAAAATGTGAACCATTTTCTCATGTACCATTTCCAATTCTTGATGTTCTTTACTAATAATTTAATATATACTATGAATTATACTACTTATAATCATGTCTAGCATATTAACTAATATATAAGAGAGCAGTATTATTCATTATTTAGATATTCTAGATATCTAAAGTCACTTTGAAGCTTTACTTTTATTTATGATTGTTTATTACTTCAAGTGACAATTCCATCACATTCCCCTCCATCCCTCTCAGTCATACACTCCCACCCTCCTCCCTTCTTCCACCTATGCTACTTCTCCAGTGTGGGGTGCCCATACATATCAGCTCCCCTCAGTTCAGCAGACATATGAGGGCTAAGAGCTTCCTCTTGCACTGGGGGCCTACATGACAGCTCCACTGAGACAAATGTCCCACTAACAGGAAACAAAGTCCATGTTCTTGTTCCTTTCAGTCTGTTAGTTGCAGGATAGCTATCCTGTACTATATATGGCTAAATTCCAGTTATAAGTGAATAGATGCCATGTGCATCTTTCTGAGTCTGGGTTAGCTCACTCAGGATGAGCTTTTCTAGCTCCACCCATTTGGCAGCAAATGCATGATTTCCTTGTTTCTGATGGCTGAGTAGTATTCCATTGTATAAATGTACCACAGTTTTGTTGCTTTTTTTTTTTTTTTAATCCATTCATTGGTTAAAGGACCTCTTGGTTGTTTCCATTTTCTATCTGTTACAAATAAAGCTACTATGAACATGGTTGAGGAGATATGCTTGTGGATTGGTGAGGAATCTTTTGGATATATGCCCAGGAGTGGTATGGCTGAGTCTTGAGGTAGAGTTATTCCAAGTTTTCTAAGATATTGCCAAACTAATTTCCATAGTGGTTGCACAAATTTGCACCAGCAATGGAGGAGTGTTTCCCTTTCTTCACTACCTCACCAATAAGTGCTATCATTTGAGTTTTTGATGTTAGTCATTCTGACAGGTGTGAGATGGAATCTCAGAGCCATTTTGAGGATCAAAGACCTTAATTAAAGACAGACACACGAAATCAAATAGAAGAGAAATGGAGAAAAGCCTTGAACTCATTGTCACAGGTGACAACTTGCTGATCAAAGAACACCTGTAAGACCAACAATCAATAAATGGGACCTCATGAAACTGAAAAGCTTCTGTGAAGCAAAAGACACTGTCATTAGAACAAAACTTCAACCTACAGATTCAAAAAGAACCTCACCAACCCCACATCCAACCAAGTGCTAATATCCAAAATTTATAAAGAAAAAATGGGGAACAGAGCTAAACCAAGAATTCACAAAAGAGGAAAGTCTAATGGCCAAGAGACACTTGAAGAAATGTTTAGCATCCTTAGTCATCAGACAAATGCAGGTTTCACTTTTAAACTGTTATGCAAACAATAACTAGACAATCTTTTGAAAACACACATGGGATCCTATTGCTCTACTAATGTTAAGGTATTGGTATGAAACATTCAACAAAGAGTTTCATGAGTTGAAAGCTTGATCCACAACATCTAGATCCAATAATTAACAGATTATAGAATTGTAAAACACCAATGGAGTCAGAGGATTACTTATCTTATGGAATCTCATTATCATACACTCTTTGGAGATAAGACCTGGCTCAAGAAGGTACTTCACTAGGCAGATTCACTGAGAAGACACTGATTGTCCCTAGCTTCTGTTCTCTACTACTTACTTTTCTCCATCACATTCTGTACCATGGTATTCTATGACAGGCTCAAAGCAATGAAACCATCTGGCCATGAACCAAAATACTTTAAGCCATGAACCTATGCAAAACTTTTCGTTTTAGAATATTTGTACTTATTTCTCACAGTAACAAAAGGTTAATGCAACATTTCAGCAGTGTAACTTTTCATCCATCCCTTTCATTATAAAATTTGATTTCATTACCATGGTGAATGCAGGCTCAGTTGGTTCTTTTTCTTTTCTTTCTTTCTTTCTTTCTTTCTTTCTTTCTTTCTTTTTCTTTCTTTTTTTTTGTTTGTTAAATCTTTTCTGCCATTATCAACACTACAAGAATGTTTTCAGCCTAAGGACTATAATATGCTAATTTCTTCACTGTAACCTTTCTTTTCCAAGAAGCATTCCACCATGACCTTTTCCATATTTATCATGTCTATTGAAAGGTAATCTCCACAGAGAATATTCCCATGTTCATTTACACAAAGTAGCTCTATTTCAATTTCTTTCACTTAAAGTGTCTCACAGTCTGGTATAACACTGAGAAACATTTTAAATTTTACTCTATTTTATATGTCTTCTTAACATTTGTTATTTAATTATATATAATTTTAAAATGTTTTGTCTTTTCATTATGTATGCAAACTTTCTATTACAGTTCATTCTAGTTTTACTCTTTGTTGCTCTATCTCAGCTTAAAATACCATGTGAGTTTTAATAAATTTTATTAAGAGTATGTGGAATAAATACCTATTTATTGAATTAATTTAATTATGAATGAAGCAATAAAATTGCCAGTATTAGCCAGGCGGTGGTGGCGCACGCCTTTAATCCCAGCACTTGGGAGGCAGAGGCAGGCGGATCTTTGCGAGTTCGAGGCCAGCCTGGTCTACAAAGCGAGTCCAGGACAGCCAGAGCTGTTAAACAGAGAAACCCTGTCTCGAAAAACCAAAAAAAAAAAAAAAATTGCCAGTATTTATGATTGTTGATGATAAATATCTAACCACTTCTTAGTTTGGTATGAACACAAAAGAAAAAAAAAGAGAGTTTTTTTGTTTTCTATTTCTATTTGTTTGCTTATTTGTTATGTTTTCTTTTAAACAAACATTTCTAAATTTAAATAATCAGGCAAATAAACAAAGTGATTGACCAAGTTTACAGAGGTGATTTTTAGCAAACCCGTAATTCAAGTTATGCCCAGAAATGACAAGAAAGTTAACATTTTTGTTAATTTGTGTTGTTCTTTTTCTTTGTCTAGGCTTCTCTGTGCATTTGGGAGAATCTCATTTGCCAAAGGCATAATTTCCATGTATTGTATTTTACTTTCTCTTAGCAGCAATGAGCCATCTGTGTTGGCTAGTTTTATAACAACTTGACACAAGCTACAGCTATCTGAAAGGACAGGACCTCGATTGATAAAATGCCTCCTTAAGAATCAGATGTAAGTCTTCTTTTTTTTTTTTTAAATTAGGGATTGATGAGAGAGCGCTCAGACCATTTTGGGTGGTTCCATCCCTGGAATGGTGGTAATTCTATGAAAAAGCAGGCCAAACAAGCCACAAGGGGCAAGCCAGTAAGCATCACACCTCCATGGGCTCTACATAAGCATTGCCTCCAGATTCTTGCCTGGTTTGAGCCTTGTCTTGACTTCTTCAATGACAAACTACAATGTAGAAATGTAGGCCAAATAAACCTCTTCCTTCCTAATTTGCTTTTGGTCAAGGTGTTTATGGAAGTAATGGAAATCCTAACTATGGCATATTTTCTATGCAAGTCAAACCAAGACAGATTGATTTAAACCAAAACTAAGGGAATCATGACTATTCAGAATTAGAGACCATATTGAACTCTTATGGCATTTTTCTCAGAATATCTTTGATAGAAGTTCACTTAATGACAGTAATTTACTAAATACCTATGGAGTATTCTTCTTGCTAAGAACATTAGGTATAGAGGATAGACCATATTTAATTATACTATATGAATATAGTCTGATCTCCAGCACTGATGACAACATAATTTCAAAGTTGATAATTATTGCTAAGTCAATATCTCCAGCATATAATCTAATTGTTATATATAAACGTGTGTGTGTGTGTGTGTGTGTGTGTGTGTGTGTGTGTGTGTGTGTGTATCCTTTTTGGAAAAGATTTAGGGCTAGCATTAATGATAATGTGAAAACCTAAGAAAACTAACAAAACTTTAAAGACATAAGACTTAATATTCTTTATATGTAATATAATCCACAATCAATGTATTATGCTTAACTCAATAGTCATAAATTAATACTTTCATTTCAAAACTGTGATTAAATTTTAATTGAAGAAAATATATTTATTTCCTAAAACTAAAAGTATGAAAATACTTTTAAAAAATCACAGCATAGATCTGATAGAGAATAAAATTGAAAAGTACCTGTAATAATTGAATAGGAAACCAAAGTAGTAGAAATATTCCAGGCAAAATGTCTGGCTGTTAGGTAATAGATTGTTTTCGGGTTCATTTTCTTTTTCTGATAAAACACAGAAATACAGAGAAGCAATTGTGAAGTGTAAGAGTAACATGTTCTGTCCTTCTAGAAATGATAACATAAATGATAGGTGTAATAAATGTCTTCATAGGTAGCACAAATAAAACTGGAAATATATCACTGGCACAATAAGTACTGTTTTAAATGGTTTTATCCTTCCCTTATTGATTTGTGAGTTTGTAAAATTAACTATATTGAATTACAAAGTCTTATTTTATTTTATATTTTTGCAATTTTTAAAATTCATAACAATTATATTTATAGTTTAGTTAATATCATACACATGTGTGCACATGTGCTTATGCATGCATATGTGTGTGTGTTTGTGAGTCTATGTGTGCACCGTCCAGAGTACAGATCGTCCAAACATATTTGACTGTGTTAAACAGTTAGTTTAGCTGAAAATCGTCAGTTGGACAATTAATATTTCATTACTCAGGAGAAGTCTAGAATACAAACAAGCCATTGCAGCAGTATGCTGTTGAACTTGTACAACAAATGGAACAGATGCAGAAACTGTCCTGTGCAATACACAAGCACATGCTAGCACTTCTGACCTGCCCAGGAGGAGAGGTATGCACTGCAACCAGGCTTCAAAGGTAAAGGACTCATAAGTGCTTTTAAAGAAATCTGCATGCTGCATATTGACTCTCACAGAAGTCAAGGTTCTGATCCATGTTCCTTGTGCAGCACTATTCATGTTTTTGGGCAAAACATTAGAGGTAAGTTAATGCCCAGTTTGACACTAAAGACAACCCAGAAGGGATTTTTTTTCTTTCACTCTTTCTTTTTTTCTTTAAATTTTTTTTACGTACATCTGAGACATTTCATAAATTACTTTAAAAAAACTAGGTATTACAAATAAATATGATTGTCTTTAGGATAAGACATATATCTGCTTAATTATATAAAATACAACATGCTGGAGAAAAATCTTAACTACTTTTTAATAAATATTAAGGACACTTGTGACAGATAAATTCTGTGTATAGGAGCCAGGAATGTTCAGTGATGGTGTTTGCCTGACATGTACAAGATTCTGCATTTCCTCCTAGCCATGGAAAAATAAACCATTAAGAAAAGGGAAATCTGTGCAAGTAACAATGTCAGTACTCTATAGCCACTTGATTCCCACTATGTGCCATGTAGAAGAGAAATTTCCACCAAGAAAGAATGAGCTGAGCACATGAGTTTTATTGGCTTTGGATACCATGCTGGACTAATTAAAATTGTGACTAGTTTCAGAGATTTTGAAAGCAGAACAAAGAAGGTAAATTCTCCAACCTGGCTAATTAGTGAGTTGTAGCATTGGTGGAACTGCCCTTCTCCCTCTTTTAGCAGAATTTGCTAGCACTGAATGCTGCAGAGAACAAATGAGATCCAGATTGGAAGAGACCAAAAGATGAAGCTTCAGAGGCAATCAGGGGTCACAGGGGCAAAGGCAGTTGCAATAAAGAGTTCCGGGTGGCTGAGTGAAAGCAATCCCAGAAGGTCACAGAAAAAGTCTAAGTGACTCTCAAGAAAAATAGACTTGGCATTGCCAATGTTTCCAGGGACATGGTGAGCAGTTATGAGACTTGAATATCAACTAACTCTCTCTAAGGCTAGGGGCCAAGGTTTATTTCCTCCAACAGAGAAATTGCTAGTTAACTTGGTTTTAGCATTCCACTGAGTAGAATGCCCCTATACAAGGATGGAAGGACTACATTGAGGACTAGACAAAATTCACACTAATCACATAAGATTATATGCAACTCTAGGCAAAATACAGAGCTAATGTATAGTTTTGGGTATTTTGTTTTTGTTTTTGTTTTGTTTTGTTTTAATCAAGGCCAGTTTGATTTTTCTCCTGTAGACAAATACAATTGCTAAATTCTGGAAAGCTGAATAGGAAATGTTTTTTTTTAAATATTCATCTCTTTTGTTGAAATTATATCTTAGTTACCTTTCTTTCCCTTTGAAATCATGTTATCTTTAATAGTGTGCATACACTATCTAGAAAACTTTTCAGGCAATTCTATTAATTTCTAAAAAATAAAGTAGACTTGTCACAGTTACAGAGACTTATAAAGGTGTTGAAAAACTTTGAGAAGATAATGATTAAATATATAATTTAATAATAAGTATAACAAATATCTAATTGTTCAAGAGTATTTTTAATTTTATTTCTTAATAGTGAAAATTTAGAAAAGATTTATTTAATGTGGCCAATTGGTAAGAGGGCAAAAAGAATAAAGAGGGACAAAGTGATCTCCAAATTCCATCCTAAAGGGCCTGATATAAGGTTAAAGTCCAAATAGGAATCCAACTATATGTACACCTTTTGGGAAATCCTATTGATAAGGTAAAATCTGGCATTACTGGAAAGCCACTGAGCTTGTTGCAAAATGAAGCACTCCCTTTGTCAGTAAGGTCTCCCCTTTTTTACTTGGGGGTTTCTGTACTGCCAGACCCCACCCCTCCCTATCTTGGGAATGTCTCATAATCTTCAGGGAAATTATAGGTCCAACCCTTTCCCAAGATAAGAAACCTGTTCAATGAGCAGCTGGGATTCCTGGAATTACCTCCCTATACTAATGAGATCTCTTAGCACTTAAGCTTTCAGCCAATGACTTTTGTCCATGCCTCTAACCATACCTGGAATTCTTTCTCCACCCCTGTTGCCCATAGGATAATTAGGTATTGTGTTCTCCTTCTTAAGACAGGACAATGCTGCTGTATGTAAACCCCTGGCACTCCTAGCCCCAGTGAATCAAACATATTGACCCCCAAATCCCCTCCCACTGACAAGGTTTATAATGTCCCTGTTCATTAAATAAAATCTCTTTCTATTTCCATTCCTCCATGATCATCTGAGATGTGCTGTTTATTTTGTGCTTGTTTTATTATTATTATTATTATTATTATTATTATTATTATTATTATTATT